>CM023606.1:29220973-29508473 GCA_013358685.1 Antennarius maculatus
ACGTTCATTTAAAAGACTTTCGGGTTGCCGTGTTTCTTCTTCTTCTTGTGAATGTGATTGGAGACACATTGAACATATATGCTATGTATTAATTATTGATCGATCACACAATTAATAATGAACAGAAAGGATTCATGATCAATATAAACACAACACAAACAGCGTTCCTGTGTGTGTTTCACACCAGGTGACCTTTGACCTCTGGTCCCTCGGTGAGCAATCATATGCTAATCGACGACCGCCGCTGCTAACGGGTTAGCATCACTGTCCCGCATCCGACCACGTCTCCAATGACACGTGTGTGTGTGTGTGTGTGTGTGTGTGTGTGTGTATTGTGTAAAAAAACATATAATTTCACCAAATCTGAAAGAAATTTGAATTTTTAATGTTTCTAACATTTAACCGGATCCACTCACCTATTGTAAGCGTGTTCTTTGCGTGTTCTTAGCGTGTGAAGCTGTGATGCTGTTTGGTCACCATTAGCTTGTCATGCTACACACACAGGCTCCACACACAAATTATTATTAAGGTTTTTTGTTTTTTAAACCTTTTAATAAATTTGTCACAAATTTTTTTTTTAAATAGAATTATAAAAAAATTGTATTTGTGAATTAAAATTTGTTGAATTTTTGCAACATCAAAATACATGCTAAAAAAAATCCTTTTTGTCCTCATCACTGAGACACAACCTTGGTCGTCATAGTCTTCATCACTCCTAGTCTGGAGATCCTGATGGAGAGGAGCGGATGGATGAAGGCTAGAGCTAGCACGCCAAAAGGCCAGGTAGACTCCACCACCTTCATCCTGGGTCACCTTACCTGTGGAATTATGGGAGGTTTTTGTGAGGTGAACTAACATGATCTCACATTTCAAGGACAAGGCAGGCCTGGAGCAGAGATGCAAGTGACGGACTCGATGAGGAAGAAGAGGAGGAGGAGTAGGAGGAGAGGGCGTTAGCACGCCGCTCATGTATGCTAACCCCTCTGATCATGCATTATAGATGCAGAGGGAGGGCGCTGGTGTAGCGGCCAGCTTTCAGCGTGTAGCGCTAACGACGCTAGCTTTGATCATAAATCTGATGATGTTTTTCCCTCGGCTCCTGGTGTGTAGATGAGTTTATTTTGTCCAATCAGAGAGGAGGGAGGGGCTTTTAGTGTGTTAGTGTTGATGCCCTATCGGCAGCATCACCGCCGCGTCAGCAGATAGACAGCAACCATTAAAACATGAGCTAATGGACGCTGACCTCTGACCTGTGTGTGTGCGTGTGTGCGCGTGTGTGTGTGTGCGTGTGTGTGTGTGTGCGACAGGCGATCTGCTGCACGCTGGTGAACTGTAGCTGTGACAGCTTCAAGCCGGGGAAGCTGAAGAGGAGGCAGTGTGAGAACTGTAAGCACGGCTGGGTGGCCCACGGTAAGCACACACACACACACACACACACACACACACATACATATATATATGGAGGAACTGATTGCTGTTTTTTCCGTGGGTGTTTCCCACTGGTGACCTCTGACCCCCCTCCCTGTGGATGTGTGGCAGCTCTCAGTAAACTGAAGGTGCACCACATGTACCAGAGCAGCCAGGTGGAGATCGTCCACTCCAACGTGGTGTTCGACATCTGCAGCCTGATGCTCTACGGCACGCAGGCCGTCCCCATCCGCCTGAAGATCCTCCTGGACCGCCTGTTCTCCGTCCTGAAGCAGGAGGAGGTCATCCAGATCCTCAACGCGCTGGACTGGAGCCTGCAGGACTACATCCGCGGATACGTGCTGCAGGTGCGTGTTCGCTGCTGCGGCCAAAGCCGGAGTCCGGGCCCCGGCGCCGCGTCTCGACTCGATTACTGCTTCATCAAGTATTCAAGTTGTGTTGCGTTTAATTCATGTTAGCTGATTTAATGGCGAGCGTAGAGTCAGAATGGTCGACAGGCGCCCGATGAACGCTCTGTGATGAAATATTAATGGTGGTTACGGCATGAAGCCGCTGCTCGCTTTCAAAGACGCCCAAACTCACATGTGATTACTGCTGGACGCGGAGAGAGGACCCGCTTGATCAACGAGAGCCGCCTTCTGATCACCCTCCCCCTCACTCACTTGTGTGTCCAGATGTGTGTGTGTGTGTGTGTGTCCTGTCTGCTGATGTAGAGCCACTAAATCCACATGATTTAAATGAAGAGAAATGACCTGCAGGATGAAACGCTGTAATGAGGGTTCTCAGGGTTCTGGGGTGTCTGCTTGTATTAGCGGCCCGTCTGAGTCCTTTGCTTAGCTGCCCTGCCAGTCAGCTTCATAGGGGGTGTCACGGAACCCCGCTCTGTGAATATGCATGAGCAGCCCAACGCACACGTTCAATGCTAATGACGAAACTGCTCTCTCTCCAGGATGTAGCAGGGAAGGTGCTGGACCGCTGGGCCATCATGACATTCGAGGAGGAAATCGCCACGCTGCAGCAGTTCCTGCGCTTTGGCGAAACCAAGTCGATAGTGGAGCTGATGGCTCTGCAGGACAAGGAGGGTCAGGCGGTTCTGGTCCCCAGCACCCGCACCAATTCAGACATCCGCACTTTCATCGAGCGCAACACCCCCCGCACCGCTGCCAACCTCACCACGCCTAAAGTGGACAAGCTGAGCAGCAACAGTATGCATCACTTTGAGAACTTCATCAACAGCATGGCGTTCATGCTGCCCTTCCAGCTGTTGGGCTCGGTCCCTGCCCCGTTTCTGGGTTCACCGACGCAGCAGCAACACCAGCAGCCGTGCCATGCACCGATGAAGCAGGAGATTCTGAGAAGAGACGATCAGGACGAGCCGGGGAAGGAGAAGCCCGTCTCGCTGTCACAAAACAACTTGCTAGGTTCCAGTTCTGTCTTATATAGCGCCGATCTGGACAGAACCGAAGACAAGGCGATGGACAGTCTCTCCAGCACCAAGATGGAGGTGGAGGATTTCTCCAACAGCGACAACTATTCCGACGGACCATCCACGCCATGCACGCCCTCCATGAGCTCTGACGTAACACAGACGTTCCCTGACGGAAAACTGCACTCTCTGGATAGGAATGGGAGTGGCAGTGGGGGGGTTTCAGCTGGCAGTGGGGGAGGACACTCTCTGAAGAAAGGTAGAGTGTTTTGCAGCGCCTGTGAAAAGACATTCTATGACAAAGGCACACTGAAAATCCATTACAACGCAGTGCACCTGAAGATTAAGCACAAATGTACCATTGAGGGCTGCAACATGGTGTTCAGCTCACTGCGTAGTCGCAATCGCCACAGTGCCAACCCAAACCCGCGCTTACACATGCCCATGAACCGCAACAACAGGGACAAAGACATGCGTGGCAGCTTATCTGCTGATGAGAGCTCTCAAGGAGAAAAGAGGTCTGACTATGGAAGCCCCATCCCCGTCAGCTCTGCAGAAAGTCATAAGTCGGTTCCCAGCTATATGGTGAGCCACGTAGACACTACCTCCAAACTCCACAGCAGTGCATTCCCCAGCATGGGGCAGAGCGGCATCCTCTTCCCCAATCTAAAAACAGTACAGCCAGTTCTGCCTTTCTACCGCAGTCTGGTAACGCCAGCAGAGCTCGCAAATACACCAGGAACACTACCTTCCCTCCCCCTGTTGTCCTCCTCTGTACCGATCAAACCCGTCACAGCCCCTGAACACTACCTGACTGACCCTATACCAAAGAAGAAGTCTCGCAAGTCCAGCATGCCCATCAAGATAGAGAAGGAGGCAGTAGAGCGAGACGAGCAGTTGGACAAGGACAGCTGCTCTGAGGACGAAGTTCCTCTGCTGGGCAGGGGCAGGGAGGAGTGTGATGATACCCCGACAGAGGGGTATATGAGCACAATGAAAGGAGGAGAAGAGAAGAAGGCGAGAGGGTCTTATCCAGGGGAAGACAAGGAAAGCGAAGGTACCAAGTATCCGTTGGACCAGATGTTAGGTGAGGACGTGTCAAAGAGAAACAAAGACGATGTTCCAAGGCAAGCTGAAACAGGGGTCATCACTTGCGTACCCCTCCTGTCTGAGGACAGGCTGATAGGCAATCACTGTGATAATAATCTTCTCTGCCAGGAACCTGATGGCCACGAAGAGCAGGACAGGGAACACGCTAACACGTTGCATTCAGCAGACAAGTCTTCAGATCTCCAACCAGAGGAGTGTGAGCACAGGTTGACAAATGGGGGTAGTCCACAGCTCACAGACCACGAGAGGGACGGTTCCGACAATGGCGAAGTTGACTGTGGGGACTTGCGTTTGTCCCATCTTGACCCCAACACTGACCTGCCACACCACTGTGAGATCTGTAGAAAGATGTTTAAGAATTCTTACAGTGTCAAGATGCACTACCAAAACGTCCACTTGAAGGAGATGCACATGTGCACAGTGGACGGCTGTAACGCCACCTTCCCATCCCGCAGGAGTCGAGACAGGTGAGGGACAACCGTAGGTTGTTGTAGCTGCGGATGTCATCGGGACATGTCGTGGTTTTTCTCCTTCAGTTGTCGGTTGGATAGATGTCCTGTTGATCTAATAAACCTGATTCAGTTGCTTGTAGCCCAAAATGTAATGTAGTCTGCACATGGCGAAATGTTATCTAACTTGTATGTAACTTGTATAAAACGCTGGATGATTATAGGGACCCCAGACTCTGGGGTTAAGGTTTTTTTTTTTACTATATCAGGAGTCATGTGTAACCCTCCGTGGTTTGTCCCTTTCATGGTCAGTCTCTAGTCCCTGTTAAAGGAGCACATCATCTCAGAAGCATTTGGTGGTGGGGTTCTAAAAGTGCCTTTGAATTTGCATCAGATGTAATCATGTAATCAGTAATCATGTAGTGGATTCAGTGACCAGACACCTAAACCACTTGCAGTCTAACGGGGTTAGACTTGTAGATCATGGTAGTTTTGACTAATGCTACATCCACTTTGACCCGTAATAATGAATGTCAATTCTAAATTGTTTAAAATGTTCTCTAAACTTGCTCAGTATCCAATGAACCATCAGAGGAAAAAAAATTAATACATCTAGTAGAAAATTAAAACAATGCTGAGTCTTAAGATACCCAAAGTTGTTTAAATAACTCCATTGCACTTTTGGAAAGTCTTGTGGATGGGAAGTAAAACATCTTCAAGGAACTTTCCACAAGTCCAGTGAGTTGATTTGACATCTGTGGATAAGCATGCCTTGGATAAATGAGAACTTTCACAGACTCTTTTCTCCAGGCATACTGGAGAAAAAGACTCACCCTGTTGTGTATATTATATCTATTCTTTTTTATTTTAACAGACACAGTGCAAATTTGAACCTGCACCATAAGCTGCTGACCAAAGACTCATTCAGCCCTGCCAACAGTCTCTACTCGTCCTTATCCCACTGTAGAGACAGAGACTCTGTTGGCCCGAACTACTGCCAAGACCAGCGGGACAGAGATGTCCCCCATCGTGACCCAACCAGCCAGACCTCCGTCATCTTCCGAGGGCACAATCGCATGGGTCTGGTCTTCCCGATGAGCAAGATATCCTCCAGATCATACAGTACCGAGGCTTCGCCGATAAGAGAGATGGAGGGATTGGGAAACGGAGGAGAGGGTGGTGGCAGTGTTGAAGATGGCGCCGTTCTTGACCTGAGCACCTCCTCCTCTGCCCCACCTCGTGGGAATGGGAGTGCTCTATCTTCTTGGGACTCAGATGGAGCTGGTAGTGAGGAAGTGGAGGGGGTAGAAGAGGATGAGGAGGTGCTCCCCATGGAGGAGAGTGATGAAAGCTGCGATGGGATTGGTGGGGGGAGGCCTGGGAGTGAAGAGTCACCATTTGGGACCGAGAGGACACTGAGCATCGGTGGGGGACAAGACAGGCTTCAGGGAGGTGGGACAGGATCTCCAATCACCTGCCATGTCTGCCAAAAGGTCTACAGCAACAAGGGCACCTTCAGAGCCCATTACAAGACTGTTCATCTGCGACTGCTTCACAAGTGTAAAGTCCCTGGCTGTGACACGTCCTTCTCCTCTGTCCGGAGCCGCAACCGTCACAGCCAGAACCCAAACCTTCACAGGAACCTGGCTCTGAGCTCAGGAGCCACTGCAGACCACGATTAGGGATCTGAACTCGTGTGACAATAGGACCGAATTCCCTTGTTCCAAATGTCTTTCTGTTTTCTGTTTTCCATCATTAGGCACCTAAGTAAGGTTCACCAATTAGCACTTTTAAAAATCCATACTGTGGTCCACTCAGTTGGGAAGAAGAGACAGACAAGTGGGAGGAAGCAAACATGCTTTAAAAAAATTCCGAAACTTGTGTTTACACATCAACATATAAAGAACAATCAAAGCTACCTGTCAGGAGATTCATGCTTTCATTTGTTAACGCAGTACTGATTTATTCGTATGGGTTGGTCCTACAACCCCCTTTAGACTATAAAACCATTTGGTCCTTGATCACGGTGACTTCTTTTCCTGGTGTTTGTGTTGCCCACATCTTCCCTGTGAAGCTGTGTAAAATGTTCTCATCTGAAGCAGTGGTGAAGTCACATCTACGTGTTGTTTCATTGGTTCTTACTCAACAGTCTGTGTTGTGAGATTGATCAGTAAGTTACTGTACGTGTTTGAACAGCTGTCTTTTGCTTGTTGCAAACTGATAATGTTGACCAAAGATGTTCTTCAATCCACAGGCGTGTCTAGAATCACTTCTATACTGTATGACAAGTGTGTAGTTAACAGGGTCGCCCAGCAATTGTGTTCAGATGTGGGCTCTGTTGTAAAAATAAAAAAAACTACTCCAGACTGACTGAGGTGAACCTGGTTCTGCTAGAAGAATCTGCTGGTGGACCAGACGCGTGACGGTGTTGCTTGTATTGCTGGTGTTGTTGGTGTAGTTGGTGGGGTTGGTGGGGTTGGTGGGGTTGCTTGGGGTATCCTGACTGACTGGACGGGACCAGGAACCTGTGCTGTACCTTGAGGCCAGGACTATGAACTGTGAATGAGTCAAACACTGAGAAGTAGTCAGAACACGTAGGAATAATAGAACCACAAATGAGCCACCCACCAAAACCAACTGTTAAACAAGATGTTTATTGAGCTGTATATTCTGTGAATAGAGTAATTTGTTATTTGAAATAAACCAAAAAAAATATACTGTAAAATATGTTTACTTCACCGCTAACATGGCACCAACTCTTTGTCAGAAATGAGTGAACCAGACCTTTGTGTTACCCTGATGATTTCACCTCTGTTAATGTTGTGCTTTTGCTCTGTAATCTTTTTAATTCTCTATTTAAATGCAGTGATTTTTGGTTTATTGTTTGAATTTGTCTTTAAAAAGGAGCAAAAACCAACAAATGAAAATAGATGTTCATTTTTTCTTTGAATTAATGTTACAATATTCACTCCAATTTAATAAAAAGCCATATGTATGTTTACAGCTGCTGGTCCAGTGTCTCTCTCTCTCTAGACAGACAGACAGACTGACTGACAGACAGATATTGATCGATAGATATTGATCGATAGATCGATTGATTGATTACTGGTGGTACAGAACAATTCAAGAGCAGTCTCTGTAAACACAACACTACCACACTTTTCAAACCTGGTAACACACAAGGTTTAACCAGAGCCAACTCCTCAGGATTAGTTTCAGTCCGCCTGCACCTGAATGACACAGGACACTCCATTGAGGACAGTCATGTCCATTGTTTAGCCAGAGAAGTTAGATGGATTGAGGGAGGAATTAAAGAAGACATTTTTGTCAAACTGGAGAAACCGTCTGAACAGAGGAGGGTTAAGACACTATGAGTTCACTTGAAGGTGGGCGGGACAACAATCCCCTTATGAATAGTAGCGTCAGAACCTTCAACAGGAGGATCAGTATCTGGACTCTAATTGTCAGTCAGAAATCCTCTGTCCATGTGTCATGAAGTGGACAGTGGGACATTGGGACAGCTGTCTTCCTCTAGAAGAGGTCATCAAAGCATTAAACCTACATATACAGAAAATTGAAGAGTGGAGGTGGCATGACAGGATGTCAGGGTATTTTGACACACATGGAAGCTGAAACCTTGAGATTTAAAAGCAGCTTTTACACTCAGGAGCAAACTGATTGAAGAAAATCACCTAAAAATCACAAAAATCTCTAAAAATTTGGGGGTGACAGAGCTCCTTGGACACCGAGCAGAGAACCAACACTGGTCCTGAAGCTGCTTCGTTTCTAGTCGTCCAATCTACTACCACACAATGAATTTACTTGTGTCTATGTTGTGTCATTAGTTGCTTGAGCCTTCAAACAGAAGCAGTTCAAGGGTTAGAACCAAAAAAGACAGCTTTAAGAACAGAGGCACCGTAAATGAAACCAACACAAATTCATGAAGGTAAAATAGCCTCAAAAAGAAGCTTAGAAACTCATATCTGATATCTGAGGAATAGATGCAAACCAGTTTGTAACTGTTGTGATGTGCACCTAAGAAAAATAACCATGCACCTGTTTTCATCCTTGAACCTCGTGCAGCTTTGGATCAAACACGTCTTTTATTATTTCTCCCTATTTGACTTTGTTCTGTCCTGTAAATGAGGTCAGACTCTAAGTAGTATCTCGACCAAAACCTGGAGTCTGATCTGTCTTCCAACTTATAACCAGACTGGGAATAGTTTTTAGATCATTGATAGGTATGTGAAATGTAACAAAGCTCATCTACAGAAGACACCTCCAGTGGGGTCCTGTTTCCTAGAAAAAAATTCCATTTCGGGGGGGGTAGGGTAAAAAGACCCACTGGACTTGGACCTTCAGGTGTGAACAGAGCCACAGCGGAGATGGCCGCTGGTTGCCTTTGTTTTAATCACTAATTATGGGCTGTCGTCTCACAGCTTAGCTCCTGTGCGTTGTTGATGTTCCATTAAACACGACGCACTGATGTTCCCCTGTGCGGGTGAGGGTTTGAATGATTAGGAGATCCCGGTCGAGGTCGGCCTGTCTCCAGAGGTCGTCATGCCACCAGGCCTGACAGAGGAACATCTTCCTTACTGCTAAACAACCACGCTAACAAACAGCACAGGGATGTAGACCGATCCACACGCTAACACTGTTCTATAAGGACAGAATAATTACATAGAGGTGCAAAAAGAATTTTACGCATAGGATGTTGGTGTTTTGTGGTCTTTTCTTTCAGTGTAACATGAAAGAGGGGACAGAAGTCAGATTCAGCACTTATTAAAAAAGTGCACTGCTGCAAAACAGCACAACCGAAAAGAGCTCTCACCGTTCAATTCACAGAAGAGGTGAATTAATCGCTATGTGGTGTCAAAGGGCACAATGGAAATGGACAGGGAACGGTGGAAGTATCATTGGGCCCATAGTGAAAGAGCGAGGAGGACAAATCTGTTACACAACAGACCAAAGTATTCACGATCACAAAGGGCTGAAAGCCTTGCATAACTCAACAATCCAGCCCACCCGTCACATCTACTGTACATTAGTGAGTCTGTAGAGCCGTTCTCCATCACTTAGAGCTGAAAACCCAGTTCTGACAAGTGGCACCATCCGCTATCTCTGGCTCGCTGCCCAATCTAGTACCACTCTGATGGGGCACAACGGGTGATGTGTCCCACCGCCCCCCGCTGCGCTGCATGTAGGCGACAGAATTCAGCTGACCCTGATGGATCTGTAGAGGTGGAGCTCCTGCTCAGCTTCCTCCACAGAGCTGTTTCTGGAACCACTTGCATCATGGAGGCTATTTTTATGGAGCAGTGGACCACATTTGAGGCTGCTCGTGGTAAATATGGAACACGTTGTGGAAAGAAAGAGCACAGCTGCTTCTAAATTCACATTAAAGATAGCCGAAACAACAGCATACAACAATCAGTGAAGGACATTAGCATGTCCCATCTGAACGGTCCCACCAGTTGCTACCAATCACACAGGTCCAGCCTCTACCACCAGTCTGACCAGTCAAACCCAGAGTACTGTAAGCAGGGCTTTGGAGCTGCTGAGCATCATAGGCTGGAAGAAGCCCCAAACTCCAGGAAGGCCAGTGGAGCAGTGGGTTAGGGTTAGGACTAGGGTTAGAGCTAGGGTTAGAGCTAGGATTAGAGTCAAGGTTAGAGTTAGAGCTAGGGTAACAGTTAGGGTTAGGTTTTGGGATCGGGGTTAGAGTTACAGGTTTGGGTTGGGATTAGAATGACAGTTAGGGTGAGGATTAGAATTAGGTATAGGGATAGGATTAGAGTAAGGTTAGGGTTAGGGCTACAACTAGTGTTAGAATTAAGCGCTTTGAAATGTCTGTTGCCATGATTAAGCGCTATATATATAAAACTTGTTTGACTGATTGAAATAGGGTTAGAGTTAGGGGTTAGACTTAGGGTTAGGGTTTGGTTACGGTTAGGGCTAGGACTAGGGTTACAGTTAGGGTTAGGGGTAGAGGTAGGATTATGTTCAGGGTCAGGCTTGGGGTTACGGTTTGGGTTGAATTTAGGGTCCAAGATAGGATTAGGGTTACGATTAGTGGTTAGGGTTAGGGCTACGACTAGGGTTAGAATTACGGTCAGGGTCAGGGTCAGGGTTACACTTAGAGTCCTAGTAAGGGTTAGGATTAGAGTTAGAGTTAGAAATAGTTACAGTTAGGATTAGGGTTAAAGTTAGAGTTAGGGTTATGCTTAGGGTTGCAGTTGGGGTTACGCTTAGGGTTAGCGTAGAACTAGGGTTAGAGTTAGGGTTAGATTTAGAGTTAGGATTAGGGTTTGGGTTAGGGTTAGAGTTAGGGTTAGTATTAGAGTTCGTGTTAGGGTTAGGGGAAGGGTTAGGGTTAGAGTTATAGTTAGGGTCGGAGTTAGGTTTATGTTAAGGGTTAGTGTAGGACTATGTTTAGAGTTATAGTTTGGTTTAGAGTTAGGGTTATGCATACGGATACAGTTAGGATTAGGTTTACGGTTATTGTTAGGATTAAGGTTAGGGTTAGGATTGGAGTTAGGTTTAGGATTAGGGTTAGAGTGAGAGTTAGAGTTAGGTTTAGGTATAAGGTAGGGGTTCAAGCTAGAATTAGGCTTAGGTTTAGAGTCAAAGTTAGAGTTAGGGTAAGGGTCAGAGTTTAAGTTAGGGGCAGAGTTATGCTTAGGTTTAGGGTTAAGGTTACTGTTAGGGTTAGGGTTCGATGAAATTAAAAACGTGATTCCTTAAAAGGAAGTATTAAGTGCAGTGGCACATGGGGCCCAGGAGTGGGGTCACCTTAAAATTTCATTAATAAAACCAAGAGTTTAAAGGAATTAAAATCAATTAGAGGAGTAGGGAGAGGAGTAAACTTAGGGGAATGAGGGAAACATGGAAATAGGATTAAAATTGACATTAAAGTTTAAAAAGCACTTTTGTGAAAAGAAAAGGGTGCAGGAAAGAACTGAATAATATAATAAAATAATGATTGATCTGGTCCACAATAAAAACACACTAGAAATAATAATCAGGTTCTGGGAGGGTGGTGGAAGTGAAGGGGTATGTAGGTGGTGGGACTTGAAGCCTGCTCCCAAGACTGTGAAACGTGTGTTGAAAACTCTGAGGGATAGCTTCTTACTGGTGTCTGTGGAAAATTACAAACATGAGGTAGATGGTGGTTAAAAACATGATAAAAATAACTGTTGTCAGGTTGGGGTTTGAACCCTTGATCTTTGGGCTGAGAGTCCTGGAACATTCCTCTATGCCTATGCCGTTAGAGTTGAGGTTAGGGTAAGACTTAGAGTTACGTTTAGGGTTAGGTTTAGATTTAGAGGTAGGGTTAGGGTTAGAGTTAAAGTCAGGGTTAAAGTTAGATTTTGAGTCAGGGTTATGGTTAGCGCTAAGGGGTTAGGGTTAGTGTTATAGTTAGAATTAGGGTTAGAGTTAAAGTTGGGTTAGAATTAGGGTAACTCATAGGGTTAAATTAAGGGTTAGGATTAGGGTTGGGATTAGAGTTAGGGTCAGACTTAGAGTTAAAGTTAGTGAAAGTTAAAGTTAGAGCTAGGGTTAGAGTTGGGGTTAGGGTTAGGGCAAGGACTAGAGTTAGAATTATGGGTAAGGTTAGGATCAGGGTCAGGATTTGGGTTAGGATTATAGTTTGGGTTGCGATTAAGGTCCTAGTTAGGGTTAGAGATACGGTTAGGGTTAGGGTAAGTGAGGGATGGATGGGGGAAGAATGTTTGAGGGTTGTGGGAAAATGAAAGGGGGAGGGGGGTTGGGGTTAGAGTTACAGTTTAAGTTAGAGAGGGGTTCGGGTTCAGTTTAGTTTAATCCTGGGATTACAGTTCGGGTTGAGGGTTAGGGTTAGGTGTAGGGTGAAGGTAACATTTAGGGTTAGAGCTATAGTTAGAGATAGAGTTAGGGTTATGCTTAGGGTTAGGGTTAGAGTTAAGGTTTCATGACACATACCAGTGCAGGTTGTTAACATCAGGTTATTAAGACTCTAGAGAATCCAGTGGACCCCAAACCAACATGTTTGGTCATTTTTGTCTGATTTCACTGATCCACTTCAGATTGATTTGATCTTATTTGATAAGCTTGGGTCAAATCCAGATCAGAAGAAGTTCAGTGAGATTCAAACCATGAACATTGCGGTGTCCAGAACACCAAACAGTTCTCCAGCACTCTGGGAAGCTGCTGTGGGTTCACCACTGTGGAAGTCATTTTAACATCTCTGCTGATCCCACATATGTTCCAGAGAGAGGGGTCTTCCTGGGGCACTGACACCGGATCCCACATCCCAGTGATGGGATGGGGATCAAGGCGGGGAGGTGGGTTTGGGGGGTTGGGACAATAAGACAGAGGAGGTGGAGAGAATGGATTGTCCACGGGTGCTTGGGAAACTGAGGAAGATGAGGAGGTTTTACTGAGCAGTTCACAGCCAGATGGACAGCAGATGACTTCTGTTCCTCCAAAGACTGAGAGGACTGAGAGGAGAAGGACGAGGACGTCTAAGGATAAGGAGGAGAAGGTAAAACCAGAGAGAGACGGAGAGAGGAAGCAAGATTAAGGGAAATATTCATCCTTCATTTAAACCGGTCATGTGGCCAAACATTGCGCCGTCCTCTACTGAGTGTCCTCCTCATCATCATTCAGGTTTGGTTAAGGAGGAAATCCTCCTTCATGGACACAACAAGAGACTGACAAGCCTACAAACCCTCGTTCTACGGTCCTTCAGCTCTGACACATCAGGTGTGTCCTGCTGGTCAATGTCATACTGCCCCCTGCTGCTGGGAATCACATCTCTCCCTCCTCTGACGCCTCGTGGTTTGTAGGCCTGCACTGCCCCCTGATGGGGTAAGCCTGCACTGCCCCCTGGTGGGGTATGCCTGCACTGCTCCCTGAAGGGGCAGGTCTGCACTGCCCCCTGGAGGGGCAGGACACCAAGGACTAACTACACGACATAATTACATCAAACCTGAAGGATTTCATGAGATGAAACGTTGTTGTTAGTGGTCTGTGAAGAAGCAGTCCTACCGTCCTACTAGGGACAGCCCAGCTTCAGAGGGGACGTCTTCCACCAGCCCCCTGCACCAGCCCCCCATCACTTGTTAAACAGGGCGTGGCGCACCTAGCATGGAACATTAAGACAACACAAATGAATCCTGGTTTGGTGTTGTTCACACCGGCCAGCCCAGAGTCCAAAGAACCAAACAGAGTGGTAATGAAGACTATGATACACAGGCGTTAGTCTAGGACCACCAGGGGTCCTGCCGTTGTCTGTGTGTGTTGTGTTTGTTTGTTTGTTTGTTTGTTTTTGTTTTTTTGTTTGCTCAAAACCTTACCACCAGTCCATTTCAAAGATGCATTGGGTTGATGCCCCATTGATGAAGTGTGCAGAATCCCAGTGATGAGAGAGGAGGCAGTGCAGACAACATAGGGGTGGAGCCTCATGGCACAAACCGCTGTCAGGAGAACCCAGCTGAACTGGATCAGTACAGTGAGCTTTAGCATTCTTTACTTGAGCTGCTCCTCATGCTAACATGCTAACCTTCTCTATATAGGTTATATTCACTCTGTGACACCCTTTAGAGGGTGTTATTTACTTTATTTTTGCCGAACAGAGCCAGGGAGACGAAGCAAAATGATGTAACTGGATGTGTTTTAGCTTTAACCTCATTTAGGAAAAATTTGGAGGTGGAGCCTCCAGGTTGGATCTGACCTTCTCCCTCAATTATGAGAGCCCAGAGCAAGCCTTCCTCCTACTGGATTGGACTTATAACTGTGTCTGTTACAGTTCAGGAGTAACAGACACAGTTAAAAATTAAGAGTTAAGCCAAACAATTCAAAAACATAGGAAAAAAATCTATTCGGCTTCCGTGGAGACGACAACCTCTTCCCAGCCACCCACACCCACATGAAGACGACTCCATCACTAAGTCCATCACTCTATCGGTCCATCATAAAGAGGAAAGCTCATGGGAGCAGACACAGAGGCTCTACCACCAGGTGGAGACCTTTAATCAGCCTTAAAGTAGGAAGATCGCCCTTCACCCATCACCCCTCACCCATCACGCATCACCCCTGACCCCTCACCCATCGCCATTAGCATGTTGATCCGCTACACCTGTCAGGTGGGCGGACCTCCAACCAGAAAAACTGCTAACTAACCTGATTGGTATGATGAACATGTAGCATGATCATCACACCAATCTCTGACAGGAACACACACAACCTCTGACAGGAACTGAAAGACCGCTTCTATTGTTGTTGTGCTGGTTCCCATGGCAACACTGTGACGAAGGCTGAGAGCTTGAAGTGCTGATGGTGCTTCCTGTCAAGTTGGGGTTGGCCTGGGGGAAGGTGGCGGGTCTGAGGTGGGTTTGTGTCAGACGGGGGGTGGTATGTTTCGGGCGGGGCTGAATTCATCATCATCAAGGCTGTGAAGGTCACATGACTCAACACCTGATCTCGTCTGACTCTCTGAAACAATATGGGCCGACGCCCTGCTGAGGTCGAGATCCGGTCACACCTTCTAGTCATCTAGAAGGTGTGACCGGATCTCGACGCCCTGCTGGGGTCGAGATCCGGTCACACCTTCTAGTCATCTAGAAGGTGCAACTGACAAAAACAATGCAGTAAGAATTCTGCAATAAAAATATATATTCATGAAAATTAAGGCCGCTATTAAAACATATTTAACAAAGCATTGATTATTTATTTCCATGTATTGGAAAGACGATCCACAAACCCAAAGAGCAGAATCTGTGACACAAAAAGCAGAAACCACCTGGCATTGATTTAAAAGTGAAACTGTGGACTGAGCCCACGGAGGAACCACTCGTGTCTCCCTTGTTTTGTATTCAAAGCGATAAAAACCAGAAACAACATCCGGCTTTTATTTTGACACAGTGGCTGGTTTCCGGTGAGGACGGTCTCTGCGGCAGAAGCTTGACGCGTCTCCGATGCTGCTGCTCCCCGCTGACTGATGACTGCGGTGCCGTGGCTCGTCTGATCCTGCGTGGGTCTGTTAACGGGTCGTCGTGTCCGGAGGTGACCGTGGGACGAGATGTCCGTGGCTGGGCTGAAGAAACAGTTCCACAAAGCCAGCCAGGTAGGAGCCGCTCCGCGACCCGACTGTTAGCTACCGGAACCGGGTCAGATCTGGGCGCCCCACGCTCCTCCACGCATTCTCAGTGCGTGGGTTCACGGCTTCACGCGTCCTCAGCTCTCCGTCAAGTTTCCACGCAGTTCTCAGATGTGTAGGAACACATCGTTGTTTGTCGATCAATCTCTGACGTCATATCGATATGTCGGTGTTCACGTCACCAGACGACAGTGCGTGGAATCGGTGAAGCTCGAGCCCCTGGCCGACGGCCGTGACAACATGATCACGTGATGCTGAACCAGGGAGTGGTTGTGTGTCGTGTTTTCATCCAGAGGCTCGTGGAGCAAACACGTCAGTGATTTCGTCCTGTGACGTCATGCTTCTGTCAGAATGACGTCACAGCAAGCCTTCAACATACAGCTGCTATTGAACAATGAGAGCTCCAGAACGCTCCTGAAGAACCCACTGAGGATGGGTTTGCCGTCCCCACAGCAGCAGCACGCCACAGTGGGCAGCTGGGGGCCGGGTCCCAGGTCCAGACTTGGTCCTCGAAGCGGTAGGGGGCTGTAGGGGGCGGTGTGTCCATCGTTTCCTAGGAGGACGGCTCCATCTGGGCGTGTCAGGTCGGTGTCACAGCTTCCTGTTGGCAGCTGGCCTATCGCAGCTGCTGCTGCCGTGGACCCGTGACCTCTGACCTGTGGCGCTGCTGTGGGATCTTTATGAGTGGGAGTGGACCTTGAACCAGGTGTGTTGTTTGTGGGTACGTGGCAGCAGAGAGAGACTACGTCATCTGCTGTTAATCTGTCACATGATCGCAACCCAAAAAGGTTACCAGAGGTCATTTCACACACAGGTGTGTGCCACACAGATGGCGTCACCAGGTGTGGAACACACAGAGGGCGGTAACATCTCACAGGTGCAGGCCTACCTGCAGGAAGGGGCCTACATCACATGTGTCAATGGAACTGGAACGTGATCCTGGTTTCTGAGAAGATAACCAAACCCGAACTCTAACCCCTAACCTATCTCTGAACCCGAGCCCTGACCCCTAACCCTAACCCCTATCCCTATACCCAAGCCCTGAACTCCTAAGCCCTAACCCAGTGAATACTCCTAGTCATATCCAGGTGGTCGGTGTGTAGATGGTCCAGTTTGGACTGGCTACGGTCGGTTGTGCACAGTATTTTGCCAGTGGGTTGACATTGTTTCCAGTGGGTTTTCATTGTTTCTAGTGGGTTATAACTGTCACCAGTGGGTCTTGTTTCCAGTGGATTACATGTGTCTTCAGTGGTCTAAATGTGTCCCCGGTGGGTTACATGTGTCTCCAGTGGGTTACATGTGTCTCCAGTGGGTTACATGTGTCCCCGGTGGGTTCGATGTGTCTTCAGTGGATTAGATGTGTCTCCAGTGGGCCTTGCTTCTAGTGTGTTACATGTCGCCAGTGGATTTTGTTTCCAGTGGGTAAGATATATCATCAGTGGGTTAAATGTGTCTCCAGTTGGTTACATGTGTCTCCAGTGGGTCTTGTTTCCAGTGGGTTACATGTGGCTCCAGTGGGTTACATGTGGCTCCAGTGGGTTACATGTGTCTCTAGTGGGTCTTATTTCCAGTGGGTTACATGTGTTGTCAGTGGGTTACGTGTGTCTCCAGTGGGTCTTGCTTCCAGTAGGTTACATGTGTCTGCCGTTGTTATTGTCTCCAGTGGGTTACATGTGTTTCCAGTAGGTCAGATATGTCTCCAGTGGGTCTGGTTTCCAGTGGGTTACACATGTCTCAAGTGGGTTATATGTGTCTCCAGTGGGTTATATGTGTCTCCAGTGTGTTAGATGTGTCTCCAGTGGGTTAGATGTGTCTCCAGTGGGTCTTCTTTCCAGGGGCGTGGACTCCGTTGCCTGATGGGAACCGTCTCATTGGTCTTTCATGCGATCTGTGTGAACAGGGGTTCTGAGCCCACGTTTCATGACAGTTTCACAGCACAAAGAACCGGCCACACAGTTGTCATGTAAACATGTAAAATCTCCACACCACTGCGGACCCCTAACAGCCAGACATGTCTGTCCCATCTCCATGGTGACACGATTCTGACAGCATGAGAGCAATGGTGGTCTTCACGTCCACCTGCCTGTAGACGTTACTATTAGGTGATGATATGTCATGTGACGTGGTGGGGTAGGCTGAGGGTCTGCTCTCTTCTTTTGACCCGGGTGAGGCTGAGTTTACTGTCCAGAGTACCGGTGGAGGTCCAGAGACCCTGAGAGGTCTCACAAGAAGTCAGGAGAAAGGTTGCTCAGACGGCGCTGACCCTCACATGATGTCAACACTCAGCTGAAGTCCTGCACCTGAGACGGGGGGGGAGAAGTCAGATATCGTCATCATCATTACATCATCATGACATCATCATGACATGTTTAGGATGTCCCAGTTTTGAAGGCGTGTCAGGAAGGAACTGTGGGGACAGTTGTGACTCAGGTGCAGGAAACGGTTCCTTTGAACCAGCACCGGTCACACAGTGAATATTTAGACATGCTAACCCCACAAAGACTACAGTTATGGGCCCATGATTGAAGTGTGTGATGTCACGGTTGCCCTGACATCAGGCGACGGGTCGTGTTCTTCATCAGCCCTTGTTCTGTGTTTTGTGTCATTGCCGGTATTCTGCTCATCTTCATCATTAATGATGATGAGCTGTTGAAATGTTAATGAGCTGAGAGGCTGTGGTTTCATCCGACGCCGCTCGTCATCAGCCCTCATTAAAGATGGATGTTCTGTACACATGGGGATAGTCAGGTCTGGGGAAGGTCTGTGGAGTCAGGTCTGGGGAAGGTCTGTGGAGTCAGGTCTGGAGGTAGGTCTGGGGCAGGTCCGGGGCATGTCTGGAGGCAGGTCTGGGCCAGGTCTGGAAGCAGGTCTGGGGCATTTCTGGAGGCAGGTCTCGAAGCAGGTGTTGAGGCAGGTCTGGAAGAAGGTCTGGGACAGATCTGGAGGCAGGTCTGGGGTGGTTCTGAAGGCAGGTCTGGCACAGGTCTGGAGGCAGGTCTGGGGCAGGTTTGGAGGCAGGTCTGGAGCAGGCCTGAGTTTGGGGTTAGGGTTAGAGGTTAAGGGTTAGAGGTGCAGTTAAAGTTAGGGTTAGGGTGAAGGTAAAGGTTTAGGGTTAGCGGTTATAGTTAGGGTCAGGGTTAGGGTAAGTGGTTATAGTTGGAATCAGGGTTAGGGTCAGGGGTTATATTTAGGGTCAAGGTTAGGGTTAGGGGTTATAGTTAGGATCAGAATTAGGCTTAGGGGCAGGCGCTGTACTTAGAGACGTTTCAAGCATTGCTGCAAACAGCCTGTGTTTACTGAAGCCACATAGCCTACTTTTGACCTACTGTACAGGAAGTGATGTGCTGGCCTGGAGGAAGTTTCTTAAATATAGACCATGCACAGTGTTTTGGTTCTTGTTCCTCATGACCAGACGCCCCATGAAAAACCTGAAGGTTCTTCAAGCTGCTGGACCATGAAGCTCCAACACCTCACGGAGATGGACATAAGTCAGCAGGTTCAGCCTACAAGAAGACGAGAGGTTCATGTGCAGCCTAGTGTGGGTTGGTGATTGTAGGACACCGTAGACCCCATTGGAAAGACCCCCCCCAAGACCACCATGTTACCATAGTATTGGTGCTGCAGCAACATGGAACAATGAAAGTCCTCTATCCAGATGTCCTTGTCTGATGTGGTCTTGATGGAGCTTCATTAGGAACACGTCTTGTATGACGGTACGAACACGTCTTGTATGACAGTATGACGGTACAGTCTTAGGAGAGATCCTGTCCCCTCCCCCCATCGCACCCTCCCATTGCCCTCCTTTAGCCTCTAGATAGGACTCAATTCTCAATTTATCCTGCTAATTTTACCCAAGACCTGACCCACTTGATGCATACACACACACACACACACACACACACACACACACAGGGCCTGTAAGCATGCTGATAATGGGAGGTAGAATGGCGGGCAGCTCTCACATGGGGCGCACCGTGGACAGCTTGTGTGTATGTGTGTGAGAGGGGTGGCAGTGCCTTGCTCAAGGGCACCTCGGCGGTGCTCAGAAGGTGAGCTGGCCCCTCCCACTGCCAGCTGAAATGTTTTGGCCGACCTGGGTTTTGAACCGGCGACCCTCCAGTCCTCAGCTACTGCCGCCCTGCAGTGTGTGAAGGTAGGGTGATGAATTATGGGACGACACACATAGGCCTCATCACTACCAGCCCTCGTCAATCACATCATAACTTCAATAGAATGGATGAAGTTCTCCAGCAGACTTCTCCAGTTGGATGTGACAACATCTAAAGAGGGACAAAGGCATCGAGTACCAACTGGACTTCAGGGACCGGCCTACCTCTCTAGGGGCTTTTGGGTGTGTCTTTCTCATGCACCTGTAGGCTGGTCTGAACATGTCCCATGTAGACCTTTGGTCTGAAGGATGTCTGTGTAGCTTGTGGGTCAGTGGGTCGGTTTCTCCCTGGCAGCTTGATGTACAGGATCGGACCTCAGTCTGGGATCCGCCTCCATGGACGGTTCATGGCTATGCAGTACTAGCATGTTTTACGAGCATAACGTACTAATATATTGTACTAGCATAATGTACTAGCATGACGTATTAGCATGTTGTACAAGCATGTTGTACTAGCATAACATACTAGCATGATGTACTAGCATGTTGTACTAGCATGTTGGACCAGCATTACGTACTAGCATGTTGTACCAGCATTACGTACTAGCATGTTGTACTAGCATGACATACCAGCATGTGGAACTAGCATGACATACTAGCATGTGGTACTACCATGTTGTACTAGCATGACATGCTAGCATGTTGTACGAACATGACGCACTAATACTACAATATGCTGTACTAGCATGTTGTACTAGCATGACATACTAGCATGTGGTACTAGCATGTTGTACTCGCATGTGGTACTGGCATAATGTACTAGAATCTTGTACTAGCAGCAGAAAATGTTGACCACACATGCCTGAACACATTGATGTGCAGCCATGTGATTGGCTGATTAGTCCTGAGCAGGTGCGTCTCGGTGGATCTGATTGTTTCATGGCTGTGCAGGCTGGGTGTGATCATAACTCAGCACCAGTGAAGGCGTTGAACCAATGACGTACTGAATGTGAGTCACCTGACTTGGTGTTGTCAGACGTGTGGACACAGCAGCTGAATGCCTGGTGACATCACCACACATTAGCTCTAAGGGTTCATGAAGAGCCGCAGCTTCACTTGAGATGTCAGTAGGAGAAGATCTCCTCTGGTGTCCACCGCTGCTGGGCAACAAGGAGTTAAAGCATTCGTAGACAGACTAAAACATAACTTCTGTGTAAATACGATGTCATCGCACTGCATGACAGTATGATGTCATCGTGCTGCCTGACGGTATGATGTCATTGAGATGTTTCTGACGTGTTCCTGACATGTTTCCGAAGTGTGTCTGATGTGTTTCTGGCGTGTCTGTTTCTCTTTCTGCAGCTGTTCAGTGAGAAGATCAGCGGGGCAGAGGGGACAAAGCTGGATGAAGACTTCCTGGAGATGGAGAGGGTGAGTTTAGGACGGACGTCCTTCCACCTGTCAGCAAGAAGGACCTGGAAACACTAGAACTTTGTCTCAGCCATCCAACAACAGACAGACAGACTGGAGACTCGCTGACTCCACTGGAGTTGTTGGCTTCCTGGTTGGTTGTGAAGTTCCACCATGAGATGAACTGACTACAGAGTTCCCTGTCAGTTTCTGTGCAGGGAGCCTGGATGTGATTAAATGTTCAATATTGATAACCTACGAGACGTTCAGCCTCTAGAACGTCTCAACAGAGTCAGGAGAACCCAAGTGATGGTTGTGTTGGTGGACACCCAGGTTCATTTGTGTCCCTCTACTGCAAGAGCACCAGGTGGGTCCATGTGTTCCTGCTGGCACTGGGTTCCTGGTGCTGGTCAGTAGGTCTCCGTCAAGTCCACTGCAAGATGGACAGGGTGGCTCAGTCAAATGATAACACAAACGTTCTTGGATCAGGTATACTCTACACACACATCTTGGATCAGGTCTACACACACATCTTGGATCAGGTCTAAACACATGTTCTTGGATCAGGTCAACACAAACGTTCTATGATCAGGGCTGCACCCGTTCTAACATCGGGTCTACACTTGTTCTAAGATCAGGTCTACACACATGTTCTAGGATGAGGTCTACACCTGTTCTAGGATCAGGTCTACACTTTTTCTAAGATCAGGTCTACACATGTGCTATGATCATACACAGCTACATTATTGTAAACTTGAGTTTTTCTGTGCACTAAGATTTCTGTCACACCACACCCAGCGGGTTTCAGTCACACCACACCCGGTGGGTTTCTATCACACCACACCCGGTGGCTGTGGGCTCTTAGTTCCTGGTGTTGGAGGCGTTTAGTGGTTGGGGGGTCGTCACTCAGGTCTGGGGGTGAGGGTAGACCTGGGCTGGTGCTGTCATCTGAACATCTGACCTGAGGTGTGATCAGAGAGAGCAGAGCCCTGAGGAACTGCAGGGGTCAACCAGTCCAAAAGCAGTCGACCTCGTCTGTCAGACGTCCTCACGCAGGTTATGGTCTTGACTTGTAGGTGCTGTCAGTAGCACCCCCTACTGAACGGTACTCCTGTCTCACCTCCATATTGAGCAGAACCGTTCCAGTCGAGTGTGTCTGTCCCACAGGGTAGGCATTGAAATTAACTTTTTTCTAGGTAGCACTGGTGCTCCCAAATTTAGAAGTTAGTAGCACCAGCAAAGACTTTAGGAACACCTACCCAAAAGCAAGGCGTACAGACAATATACAGTATGTAACATGGCATGTATTTTATTCACAGAACCGTCAACACTTTTGTAAACATGTTTGTAACATTAGTTGGGTCTCCTGGCTCTCAGTCCCTCTCTCATCCACCTATTCACTGAAGGCCCAGCAACAAAGTTCTCCTCAGGAGGACCCTCTATGTGCAAATTCCTTGTCTGTTCTTCAGCAGACGATGGCAAATAAAACTGATTTTGATTCTGATGTAATTTCCTTGCGGGGATTAATAAAGCATACGTCTTCTTCTTCTTCTTCTCTAAACCAGGGGTATTCAATCAAAAGTCACGGAGGTCCGGTTAGAAAAATTTCCTCTTAGTAAAAGGTCCGAACCCAAGTCCAGTTTGTGTCTTGTAGCCGGCCACTATATCCACATTATCATTTATTATCAATTTTCAATGCAGGATATGTTTAAGTGAGTGCACAGTGAGCTCTTTTACCTCACCATAAATAAAAGTAGACCCAGGCAAATACATTTTAGATTGAAGAACATACAAACCTCAGAATTAAAAAATAAAGTGCAAAAAGAGCTGAATAATCCTTTTTCTCATAAATTAAAGACATCCCAGCCTAAAGAACTGAAGGCCTACACTTCAAGTAAAAAAACATTAACATGTTCAGAAAGCATGAATAAAAATTGGCTCTTTCAGGGGAAAATTGCAAACAGAACTTTCTTCATGAGAGAAAGGGGCATATGGCCTGCCAGTAATTTACTTGTACACAAGTAACCTTGTACACAAGGGGTGCCTGTGCACACCTTGTGGTGGTCACCTTGTGGTGGTCTCTGTAATGTTGGTGAAAGAGACCACTGGACTTGATCATCTTTTATTGCTGCATGTATGTCCTCTCCCCTTGTGTGTGTTTCATAGTGGTGTTACACTCAGCAAAGAGCTCCTTATCTTTGTGAAAGAACCTGACACACATACAAAAACTACAACTCATCAATGTCCACAGATATGCATGGTGCTGTCTGAATAGCTTCATCAAGATGTTAATATTTCTGATTTTCTGGTTGCTGTTGAAGCTGACATTGGGGAGTTTTTCCACACATCTCATCTTTCTGTTTTCCCTCAAACAATGTGTCAACAACAGCTTTTAAGCACTTATTCACAACTGTCCCATCACTAAAAGATGTTTTATGTCCCAAAACTCCACCATGCCTTTAGTGAACATTCGTTTGCATTTTTCTGGGTCATTTTGCCCTCAGCTCAGACTTCAGGGGATAATTCTGCGCAAAAGATCTGTGCTTTGTTTCATAGTGGCGCTTCATGTTACCACTTTTAATTCATGCTACGTGTTCAGACCATATGAGGTAAAATGGTTTTGAAGTGCCTGACGGAGGAATAAACATAAATTTGGTCCACTCATTGTTAACCAGCGGTTTTCCTCGTTAACCTCCCTTCGTTTGGAGCTATGCTGTCTCCCTTCTTCTGTGCTCCTGTAGCGGTAAACTCACAGCGGGAGCGAGCTGTCTCACTTCCTGGTGCACTGACAGCGCAGGGTAGACAAATGATCTGATTGGCTGAACTGAGTAGCGCTATCACCGTATTAACTGGAGGAGCAACGCCTGCGGTCTGTAGCCGCGAACTGCAAGTAAAAATACGCCAAGAAAATCTACTCTTGTGAATTTATCATGGAGTGGTCACGGGTCCAGACAGAACCATCACGCGGTCCGGATCCGGACCGCGGTCCGCCATTTGGTGAACCCTGCTCTATGGAGAGAGAGAAAGAGCGAGAGAGAAGAGGAAAAAAAAGGCACACCAGATTTTTTTCCCTAGTTGCACCGGTGCTCCCAAATATATTTAATAGTCGCACTGATAAAAATTTGGGCGCATATGCGACCAAAATGGTCGCAATTTCGAGCCCTGCCACAGGGTCTTTCTGTCCCAGTGGTTCTGACTCCATGAGAACAAATCAAATGTTGACACTTCACTGCAGCTTTTCTCATGTTTTTTTGTTCTTGTCTCCCATCAGAAAATTGAGGTGACCAACAAGTCGGTTTTTGAGCTTTTATCCAGGACCACCGAGTACCTCCAGCCCAACCCAGGTAAGTGTGTCACATGTTTGGTGCTTCTACAGCTAAAGCTGGATGCATCTAGACATCTAGACTCCTGGGTGTTTGTCCTCTGCAGCCTCCAGGGCCAGACTGAACATGCTGAACACAGTGTCTAAGATTCGGGGCCAGGTGAAGACCACCGGGTACCCTCAGACCGAAGGGCTGCTGGGGGACTGCATGCTGCGCTATGGCCACGAACTGGGAGACCAGTCCGTCTTTGGTACCAGTTTTCTTATTCTGACATCTCCACGACTCACCAGAACCATTCTAAGATCTCCAAAAAAGAGATTTGGTTGCCATACCTTCTGACGCGTACCTTCAAAATAAAGAAACTAGCAGTACCGTTGGCTTGTTACCTGATCTGCCTTTGTATTTGTGTTGTGTCTGTGGTCCTCACCTCAAAAATGGTTTGAATGGATTCAGATAACTTCCTACTGACGGATGGGAGCAGGTCATGGGTGTAGTCCTCCGTCCCCCCGCAGGTCCTCATCAGCCACCCTGTTGCCTTCCGTTTGTATGTAGTGTTACCAGGAGACAAGACACCAGCTGTCTTTGGTGTCTTACTGGTGTGTGAGGCATCCTGTGCAGATGCCTGTGAAGGTTAAGGGCGTTTACCTCCTCTCTCTGTAGAACAGACCCATTTGAAGGTTCTGACCGTCCAACCAATGAACATTTGTTCTATTTCACTGTGACTCTTCTGTGTGCACCATTTGAATCACTAGCATCTCAGACTGTAGGCTAACCGTGGCATCTGCTCTGTCTCGTAGGCTGTGCTCTGGCTGATATGGGTGAGGCCATGAGGCAGATGGCTGACGTGAAGGATTCCTTGGATATAAATGTCAAACAAAACTTTATTGACCCCCTGCAGAATCTACAGGACAAGGACCTCAGAGAAATCACTGTAGGTCACAGTAGTCAGTAACAAAACTAGTCCTACAGGCAGGAGAAAACACGTCTGAGACAGTCAAACTTCTAGCAGCACAGCAGTAACAGAATCTCCCCTGTAAACTCTAAACCTTTGAACTCTAACCCAATAAACTCTAAACTAGTAAACTCTACCCTATGAACTCTAACCCTGTAAACTCTAACCCTGTAAACTCTAACCCAGTAAATTCTAACCCAGTAAACTCTAACCCAGTAAACTCTGAGCCTGTAAACGTCCACCATCCTCATTTTAGTTAGGTCCATGTAGAACATTCTGTTAAACTGGCGGGAACCCGTGGAAATTCCACGATAAAACAATAATATCAGACTTCATCGGACACTGCAGTGTCCAATGAAGCCATAATGGGTCCGTGTGTGTGGGACGGATGAACGCGAAGACGAAGGCCGCTTCGGCGTTACGGTCCGGCCATCTGGGTAGACGCCGGCTTTATGAGTTCGGTCCTGGTGAATAAAACATCTGGGTTCCCCACACGACAACGTGAGGTCCGTCACAATCAAAGAATATAAACCGCTATGTTTGACAAAGCCAAAATGGCTCCGTAAGTGAGAGACATGGACAAATGTGAAGACCACAGCTAACTCGGCTAGCGGCAGGAATTAGTTTAATAAATGGAAGTGATTGAACCTCAGAGGGCGGGGCCTACAAAGTCCCACCCCCTGTCATACTTCATGTCCACATAGAACACATGTCAATCTTCACAGTATCTTTATTCTGGTGAGACACCTGTCAGGCCCAGATAACAAAAACTCCTCTGTCATGAGGAAATAACACAAAGCCAACAATAAGTTAGTAAGTAAGTAAGTTAGTCTTTTATACATCATATAAACACTGTCATAAAAACAAATGTGTGTGTAGCTGCTGTGTTAGAGTACCCACATGTTGTGTTGACTTGTGTTTTCAGCATCACCTAAAGAAGCTGGAGGGCCGCAGGTTAGACTTCGACTACAAGAAGAAGCGTCAGGGGAAGATCGCAGACGAAGAGATCCGACAGGCCGTGGAGAAGTTCGAAGAAAGCAGAGAGCTGGCAGAGAGGAGCATGTTCAACTTTCTTGAGAATGACGTGAGACACATTCAACATGAAAGACACCAAAAGAAAGTTTTAAACAGCTAAAGACCGTTTGAAACACACCAAAAGACATGATGAGCTTTGATGGAATTGGATCTAACAGAGGGAACGATGGTTTAGCTGAGGAGACTATTTAAGTCAGCTGACTGATCTGTATTGAAGAAAAGACATAGAACCAAAAGGTTCAGTAGTCTGATGAGTGTTTTCCGGATAGAAGGGATCTAAGAAGGACAAGAGTTGGGGGAGGACAGGACGCCATTAATTTTGTCTCTGATGAGCAGGATCTTATTATTGAAGAAATTCATTAAGTCATTGCTGTGGGGACGGAAGATGGAATATTAGGCTCATACGCACTGTGATTCTTTGCCAGTCTGGGTACAGTACTGAACGAGAATCTGGGATTATTTTTGTTGTCCTCTGTTAAAGACTAATAATAGGCTGCTCTAGCAGAATGAAGTGCCTTCCTGTATTTATGTAAACTATCTTGCCACGCAGAGCATTGCTCTCCTAGTTTCGTAGAACGCCATTTCCTCTCAAGTTTTCGGGTATGCTGCTTTAATTGGTGGGTATGGGCATTAAACCAGGGCACACGCATCCCCTGTTTTATAGTCTTACTTTTCAGTGGAGCAATTAAATCTAAGGTTTTTTGCAGAGTCTGTTGTAATGTCAACAAACTGATCAATTTGAGATGAACTAACATTAACTGAGTTAGGGAAATTACCGGCTGTGGGATTAGATTAAGCATACTTGGGATTTCTTCCCTGAATTTAGAAATGGGTTGATCTAATACCAAAAAACCAAATCATCAAATCAGCCAATCTACATATCTACACACATATGTAGATACGTGTACATATACAGTAGACGTGTACATATGTGTAGATGTGTACATATGTGTGTATATATACATACAGTACATGCAGACATGTGTACATACCTGTAGACACATGTACATGTATGTATGTACACGTGCAGAGCCCTGAGACCATTCTGGGGTGTGGCCAACAGGTGGAGCAGGTGAGCCAGCTAGCAGCGCTGGTGGAGGCGGCCCGAGCGTACCACCGTCAGTCAAGTGACATCCTGGAGGAGCTGAGGGGGCAGCTGCAGAAGAGGTGAGGACAGAGGACACCTGTGTGCCTCGCCTCATGCTCACCTGTGTGCTTCATGCTCACCTGGGTGCCTCATGATTATCTGTGTCTCCTTCAGGATATCCATGGCCAGCAGACGGCCCAAGAGAGACTTCAAGCCTAAGTCCATCCGGAGCAGCTTGGACACTGTGGACAGGCAGCACAATGGCCTGTCCTACCGCTCGTCAGTCAAACCCTCTGGAACAGGTAGGACCCGTGTCACCGGGGCGTCAGCCACAGGTCAGCTCTGCTCTGGGTCCAGGTCTGTCCTGTCGGGTGTTGTGTCTTTCAGCTGTCCAGACCGGCCACACCCTCAGTAGGATCAGATGGTAGTCCTCTAGACCCAGACAGTCTTGGTCAGTCAGTAGTCCTCTAGTCTGTGTCTGCATCAGTCAGTAGTCCTCTGGTCTGGGTCTGGATCAGTCAGTAGTCCTCTATTCTAGGTCTGGATCAGTCAGTAGTCCTCTAGTCTGGGTCTGGATCGGTCAGTAGTCCTCTAGTCTGGGTCTGGGTTTAATGTGTGATCGGACATCACAATAGAAACGTGATTTCCACTGGTTTTCACTGGACTCAGTAAAGACTTTGAACCTACTAAAGGCTTTCAAGTCCAGCTGGTTCACACCTTCAGCTCAAGCTGAAGATGCGAAGCATCCTGACTGTGGCGTATTCCTGTCTCGTAGGGCCTGAGGTCCTGGACCAGCCCTGCTGCCGCTCCCTGTACGACTTTGAGCCGGAGAACGAGGGCGAGCTGGGCTTCAAAGAGGGCGCCATCATCATCCTCACCAACCGCATCGACGACAACTGGTACGAGGGCATGATCCACGGCGAGTCCGGCTTCTTCCCCGTCAGCTATGTGGACGTACTTGTCCCCCTGCCGTAGCCAGGATGCACCGCGCTCCCCTGCAGACGGTCCTGCCTGGGTAACGCTCGGGCCCCAATCGGTCGTCGCTCGGCCCCAGGGGCCAAACTGTCCGTATTGAACTGCGACCAGCCAGAAGTGGAGGTTGTAATCCAGATCCGACGCCAATGAGCCTGTCCTGTTGATATGTGTGAAACCAAGCCGGTCCTGGTTCTCTTCCTGGTCCTGGTCCTGATCCTGATCTTGGTCCTGGATGTGTGGCAGGCGTACCGTCCAGCAGCGGCTTGTCTTGGTGGTTCAGGTTTATGTTTGTGACAGCTCACCTCCATGTGGCCCCCCACTGCAACCTGGGCCCCTAAACCCAGTGTGAAGCGTACCTCTGACGTCAAGACCGTCTGGTGGGCTTCTGACCTCCGTTACCATGACAACAGGAGCACTTTGTACATTATGTGATCTCTTGTGACTGGCGTCACAAATCCAGTCACAATGGAGGTTTTAAGTCGGAGGAGGGGCTTACATCCACCTGTGTCAGTGCTACCTGAGATGTCCTCCAGTCTGTCCTCTACTGGTTCATGGTGTCCATCAGTTCTGTCCCAGGTCAGGATCTGGTTCTGGTTCCTCCACATAGAACTCTTTAGCGTTTTCTGCTCCACATAGAACCCTTTAGCATGTTCACCTCCTCTGCCCTGATATGGACCTGCCTGAACAGAACCAATCTGTGATTGGCTGTGGACACCTGGACCCTTCAGAACCGACCCTGTTGGACTCCGACCAGTCCAGGAGACGGGCTTGACCTCTGCTCTCTGCTGTGATGTTGGATCAAGCTCCGCCCTTCACTATCAAATGCTAATGTTAGCTTGTGATTGGTGGACTGTTCTTAGAGATCGCCCTGACCCTTCAGATCCCCTCTCTATCTCTCTCTATCTCTGTGCTGTTTGACCTTTGAACTCATAATTTATTCAATCTGTATTTTGTTGTAAATGAAAACATTAAATATATTAAATAATTAACAACAAATTGAGTCCCTGTTCTGCTGACCTCAGCCTATCAATCCATCATCCATTGATCTATTCATCATCCATCTATCATTCATCATGACGATCAGATGTCTTGGATGTCTGTTAGTCCAGATCCTGAACCTGGTCCTGATCCTCCTTGTTGGTGAGAACCTGCTGTAGAACCCATCTAATGATGATGTCATCAAATCGTCCTCATGACGGACGTCCTGCTGGAGTTCGGTTCTCATCCTGCTGCTGGAGAGGAGACAAAACCAGAGGCGGACTGGAAACAGACGACAGGAGAACTGGTACAACTGGTTCACACCTTTAATGAGCACTGGGGCGGGGCTACAGCTGCTGGGGACACGCCCCTCTCCAAGGTAACAAAACAAACTGCCGAGGACACACCCATCCCCATGTCAACAAGGAAACACCAAAGAAAGGGGCCCCACACCTAAGAGCCCCAAGTGGAGAGCGACAGGTAACGGCCCCCAGGTGGTGTCTATATCCAGACCTCAGCACCCCTCTGCTTGGACCCCCTGCCGTCCGTCTTGCTCCGGGGGGTCTGACGCTCCCCTTTGTGTGAGTCCTGTCTCCTGAGGTCCTCGTCCTCACCTCGGCCCCCCCCGGGGCCCTTCATCACCTCACAGTTCCCAGCACAGGTCCAGTGGGGCCGGTGGCCCATCACCAGGTCCAAAGTGGGCAGGGAGGTGGTGCTGGTGATGGACGGGCTGCCCAGAGGGAGGGTCTTGTACCCCCTCTGGGCACCGGGGCAACGCCCCCAAGACGGCCCCCCCCTCAGCACCAGCACCTGGCGGACCTTCTTCCAGCCCAAGTGGTTGAGCTCCAGCAGGTTGAGCAGGATGCAGAAGACGCCCACGCAGAACATGAAGAGCAGGAAGATGGTCTTCTCCGTGGGCCGGGACACATAGCAGTCCACCGCCAGGCCGCACGGCGCCCAGTGGCACAGGAAGTGGGCGGGAACCTGGAACCCGAACAGCTTCCATTGGGCCAGGACGAAGCCCGCCTCCAGGACGGCTCGCAGCAGCACGTGGACCACGTAGCACCTGGACAGGACACCTCCAGGGACGCTGTGTCCGTCTGCGTCCCCGTCCCGGGCGTGGCTCCTGGACCCCCCCGTGTGGTCGGGGCCCCCTCTCTGGAGGCCGTGGGTTGCGGCGCCCTGCAGCATGTCTGCCAGGTGCTTGTGGGAGTGGACGGAGCAGCTGTCCGAGTCGCAGCCGGCCTCGTGCGCCTCTCTGCGCTGTTGCCCCACGTCGGGGCCGTCCTGCACCGGGTCGGCCCCCAACCCCAGACCCTGGCTGTGGGCGGTGCTGGAGGACGTCTTGGACAGGCGGTGCCAGGTGTAGACGATGAAGCACAGGGAGGGGGCGGAGACGCTGATGATGTGGAACACCCAGAAGCGGGGCTGTGAGATGGGGGCGAAGGCGTCGTAGCAGACGGTGGGGCAGCCTGGCTGCAGCGTGTTGCACACGAACATCTCCTGCTCGTCAGCATACACGTCCTCCGTTGCCACGGCAACCACCAGCAACCGGAAGATCACCATAACCGTCAGCCACAGGCGCCCGATCATGGTGGAGTGCTGGTGGACGGCGTCCAGCAGACGTTTGAGCAGGGTCCACTCCGTCATGGTGGCCCGTGGCTGCCGGCTACCCTTGGGGGAACCGGCTGCCTGGGGGAGGCCGGTCTGGTACGGACCGGTTCCGGTCCACGTCTCTGTCTGGTGAAGGATTTGACCTTCTGTCCACCTCGTCTTTCAGAAGCTGCGTCTTGAATGGGAACTCAGAAGCTCCCTGGATGAAAGACAGAGGATGGCTCCTCCCTGGGGGGGGTGCCAAGGGGGGGGCCACCTCTGGGGGCTGCTGCCATCTGTCCCAGATAATGACATCCACTTGACATGAGCGCTAACCCCTCTTGTCTTGGGGTCCATTTTAAGCCGAGACATCAGCGTGCACTCCTGGAGGGGTGCTGGCTGATACAGACGTCTCAGATTAGTCCACCAAGGCTCGAGTGGGAGGGGGGGGCATCTTTAAATGGACCAGGACACAGGACCCAACAGGTTCTGGAGCTGTCCTGACTCTCATTAAGGGTCATCTTAAATCAAACTTTACCCTGGAGAGGGTTTCTGGTCTGGGGTCTGATCTGGGCTCCTCTCTGGTCAGGGGTCTGATCTGGGCCCCTTTCCCCCTCTTGGCTCTAGCAGTCCTCTTATCTGTGCTCTATAAAAAGCCCCCGACAGCACTGCCATCAGACCTGGGGGGCCTGATAAGACTCAGGAACCCATCCCTGACTTCAAACAGTCCTGAGGCGCAGACCCGGGTCTGTGTCCAGACCTCCTTCTATTTGTGATGCTAACATAACCCGCTGCATTACAGCGCATTTGCATTTGACATCCCAGCGGCCATGTTTGTAGTCTTTTATGGGTCGGTGTTAAACCTTCTGTAACGAAGGTTTTAGACTTTAAAAATAATCCAGTATTTTATAACATTCAGTCTTTCTAGAGAGTATGCTCATTCATGGGTTCAATACTCTGTAGGGTCTCAATCGGTGTGAAGTACCGCATCGGTGTCGTGGAGGCAATCCACCTGCGGTTCTGGTGGGATTAACTGGACCTCAACTCATCTGTTCCTCATCTTCCTCCTGACAACACCTCACAGATTGGCTACAAGGTTCTGGTCAGGTGAGGAAACCAGCCAATCAGGCGCAGCGACACCAGTTAGACCAGCAGGTCCACCAACCGTTCCAGTCGTCTCTGTGGACAGATGCTGACATCCAGCTGGACGAGGACACGTCAGACTCCGCCAGACTTCAACACCATCATCAGATGAATTCAGAGATCCTTCAGGATTATCGGGTGTTCTATTTGAACCTCGTCCATGTTTTTATATTGTTGTACTTTTCCTTTTCCTCTGTTCAGAACTTTAAGAACTAGACAGTTTCTTTCTAGTCATCTGAGTTGGTCGTGTCAGAGGGTCTAGGAAACATAGACCTCTTGCTGGTTGTCAGAACCAGGACTTCCTGTGGGGATTTTCTCCTGGTTGTCTTTGTTCATCATGTTCTTCCATCAGGCACTAAAGTCCATCTCCAAGCCAATCAGCTTCATTCAAATGTGATCAGCGTGTCTTCAGTGTTTCTTCATGGATGCATAAAGCTCAAAGTTAACCAAGGTTTCTGCAGCTCCGGCAGTCGTTCAGATCAACGTTACTCACCATAAACTAACCTGCTCCAGGTCTTCCATTCTGGGTTCCTGCTCCAGGTTGACCAGTGGGTTCTTAGAGGCATTACCATTAATTAATAAACCCATACTGTCAATAATTAACCAGTCCTTAAAAATAGGTTATGTGCCACAATCCTTTAAAGTGGCTGTGATCAAGGCCCTCCGTAGGAAACCAAACCTAGACGTAAGCCTCCTCTCAAACTACAGGCCAATCTCCAATCTGCCATTCCTGTCTAAGATTCTAGAGAACGTAGTGGCCAAACAGCTAAATGACTGTCGGATAATCATCTGTTAGAGGATTTTCAGTCAGTGTTTTAGAACTACAGTACAGAGACTGCAATGCTAAAAGTAATGAATGACCTTTTAATAGCGTCAGATAAAGGTCTTTAGTCTTGTTAGACTTGAGTGCAGCATTCGATACTATTGATAATATTCTCAGATTAAAAGATAAAGTGGGCATTAAAAACTCGGCATTAAACTGGTTTAGGTCATATCTATCCGACTGATTTCAGTTTGTCCATGTAAATAAATCTTCAGATCGAGAGACTCTTACCTGTGGAGTCCCTCAAGGATGTTACCACTGGGAAATATGAGAAAACATAACATTTTCACTGTTATGCAGACGATACCCAATTACATTTATTAAACAAATCTGACCAACTAACTAGAAACCTAAGGGATATTCAATCCTGGATGCTTCACAATTTCTTAATGTTGAACAGTAACAAAGCTGAAGTTCAGATGACTTTTCTAACATTGTAATTCACTTAGATAACATTGCTCCATCTTCTAATGATGTCAGGAACTTGAGTGATTTTTGATCCAAGATCTGTTCTTTGACTCTCATGTTAAGTCTGTATCTCGGACAGCCTTCTTTCATTTGCGAAACATCGCTAAAATGAGAAATTTCTTATCCTTTAAAGACACAGAAAACATCATTCAAGCCTTTGTTACTTCTAGATTAGATTACTGAAATTCCCTATCGGGCTGTTAAAGCTCCTCCATTACGACTCTACAATTAGCTCAGAATGCAGCTGCCCGCATACTGACTTGAACTGGGATCCTTACATTGGCTCCAGATTAAATCTAGAATAAAATCCTCATGATCACATATAAAGCTAATCACTGTGAGGCTCTGTCTTACATGGAAGATCTCATTGAAGTGTATCAACCTCCCAGGGCTCTTCGATCTGAGGATGCAGGATTACTGGTAACCTGTCAGGTCTATAGGAGTAGAACAGGAGGCAGAAGCTTTAGCTGTCTCTTATGCTTGTTCTGGGTGGTTCTGGTTGGTTTCTCTCTGTTAAAGCTTTGAAATGTCTGCTGATGTGATCAAGTGCTCTATAAAGAATAGTTGATCTTTGAAGAGAATGTGGACCAGCAGCTGGTCCAGGTGTCCCCGTCTTCGTGGTTTTCATTAATGACGATCCACACCTTTCATTCCTAACCCTTTAGTTGGACTTACAGGTTCAGATCATTTAAGAAAAAACAATTTAAATTCTGTTTGGAATCAACTCCAACTATTGAAGTTTAACCCATATGACAGACCAGGACCTGAAGCAAACAATCTTTATTTTATTGAAAAGAAACACCCATCAGGTTCGTCAAGCTCATCACATACTCAAACAAATCCCGTCCTTCGTTGGATTCTGAAAACAAAAACAAACAGCCGTTATGATTGGTTATGATGTCATGGACACACGTGACGTGGTGCTGAACATGGAGCAGAAGCTGAAGCAAAGACCACCTGGTCCAGGAGGCAAGACACAACAGAACCCAGCAGGACCGGCAGGTGTGGACAACGAGTAGGGCAGTTAGGAGGGACGCGACCACTTCCTTTAGTCTGTCTCTGAAACCATGTAAAGGAGGTACAGACACCGCTTGCCATCGCAATGGAGACTGACTGAGACCCAGGTCAAACATTTATGAAGCGATGAACAGAACCGAAAGGAAAACCTCCTGATGACCTCAGTGGATCTGGAGGTTCAGAGACACTCCCAGTTTATTTATTCATATGGATATATAAAGTTCTGTTTCAGTGTTGAGGGGAGTAAAAGAAATCCATGGCCCCGCCCCAATCCACAGGTCACCCCGCCCTAGTCAATATAGGGTGAGCTACACAAGCCATGCATCAGCCAGCAAACAGCAGCAGACAGCAGCAGAAGCTAAGGCTTAGCCCCATCCCCCTCACCCATTAGTCCACCCCCCTCACCTGTTAGTCCGTTCCCCCCCTCTCAGGACAGGGAACAACACTTCTTTTTCTTTGGCTTCAGTGCAAGCAGAAAAAAGAAGAGTCAGTGGTCCACAACACGACCCACCAACTACTGAGCTAACGGCCAACAACATTGATACCCGCAGGAGGACACGCCCCTGACCCTCAACATTTAAGACTGTAAGGTCAAAGCCCATTCCTTCAACGTTCCATTTCAAATGAGAATTCTGATAGTCATCAGGACCTCCATCACGTTGAACCGACCTGTCTGACTACCGGTCCGACCCAGGACTGCTCACCTGCGTCCTGAAGGGCTGGAGGCCACCGCTAGCAACTAGGTCTTCATCAAGATGCAGTTCAGCTTTGTCCCCTCTGCCCCGCGAGCTCATCCTGCCCTCAGCTACTTCCTGTAACGACATCCGACGTCCATCAGCGTCACAGCAGACACAACCAGAACCTTGAGACCAGTTGAATTTGAACTTTAGACGGTCTCGGTAGGCTGTGCAGCCATTGGGACTTCTAGAACGGTAGGAGCTAGCATGTGAAGTGCACATCCTCAGGCGTCCCAGAATGCATTACTTCTGCACACAGCTGTTTCCCTTTTCCATCAGAAAATTGACCCGAGGGCAGAAATATATTTTATGTCCTCAAGGAGATGTTAGCTTAGCAGGATGCTACTAGCTAACCATTAGCATACTGACACATTCGGGGCAATGCAGTCTACCTCTACCAATTTACCTCTACTCTCTACCAATCTACTCTTACTTTACTAGCCTACTCTCCTTTCATATCAAAGCTAGATCAATCTTCTACAATGGCAGACCCAACCAGAGGTAATCGCTCCACCTCCATGTGAGCCAGCGTTGTCCATCTCTAACCTTTAATATGTTACCCTTCAAATAAATGATTAACTAGCAGACCTCTCCTCACACGTTGGTCACTGAGCTTCCTAGTGACTCTCCAAACGTTGATAGTCTTCAACTTCCATAGGCCTCATTCCATCTAGTGCAACACCTCCCTCTCACTTCTGGAGCTCTTCCTGACCAGTCTCCAGAATGTGATCTGAGCCTCCAGGGGGACGTGGTCCTGTCTGCTGGTGAACCCACCACACCAGCAGCCTGATGCTTACTGGGTAACAGTTCCAACCTCGTTCCTTATTGTCCTGTGCAGAACGTGACGGTTGTTCTACTAAAGCAGGTTATAAGCACTAGTGATGTGATCCAGACAGGTGTGTGGATTACACTTAAATACTAGTAGTTTATACCAGTCTACTAGTTCTGGTAAGTTTTTGACATACTGACCTCATGCTCAGGGTTCAGAAGGACCACCTTCATATCAGAACGAGCCCCCCAGCTCCTGTGGCCCTGCAGAACCAAGTCTGTAAGGTCTGCCTCTGCTTCAGCACCCTCTGCCCAGATCTGAGAAACACACACACACCTACACACAGTTAACCCACCTGATGATGAACTCTGAGCTGATGGAGGGGTGACTGGGGTACTCACCGTCAGCGTCTGCCCCCCAGCCAGGACACAGGAGGAGGGCAGGTGGAAGGAGATGTCCCTCAAGTTGGGGTACGTCCTCCATACCTCCCAGCCGCCCAACCGCTGCTCCTGCAGGGCAGACAGCAGACCTTAACGCTGCCCTCCAGGACGTCTAGGGTGGGGTTCTTTCCCAGGCTTCTCCAGACCTTTTCCAGATGGAGTGAGACCGGTGACACTGACGAACGGCTGCTTTCATTCTTACCGTGTCCGAGTTGTTCTTCAGTCTCACGTATCTTCCATTGATGTCGACCTCTGCTATACTGACGGCACCGCGGCCTGACGACCGACTGGACATCTTGCAGGCGGGGGAGCTGCCTGACACGCCCTCCAGCTTCCGTTTCTTCCCTCGGACGCTACGGCGCTCCTGCGCTCCAGGTGCAGCTGCTGGCTTGGAGGGGCTTGGCGACAGGTGCAACCTGAAAGGAAATTTAAGGTCAGCTGAAGCCAAACCTCCAGTGGCCCTGCCATCACCAGGGTCCATGGAACCCCATGAGACACTGATCACGCTCTGCTCCCCCAGCAGCGACCTACCTCTGCTCCTCCACCTCCAGCATCTTTCTGTAGGCGCTGATCTCCATGTCCAGGGCCAGCTTGACGTCCAGAAGGTTCTCGTAGTCTTCCAGCTGGCTGCTCATCTGGCTTCGAATGCTCAGCAGCTCCTGGTCTTTTTGAGACATCTGCTGCCGCCAAGCATCACGCTCCCTGTCCAGAGTCCTCTCCAGATCCTGGATGCGACCCTCCAGCACTGTTTTCTGACAGGAACAACAGGATAAGCGTCATCTGCTACACAATACAGCAGGATGTCAACAGGTTTCCATTACATGTGGACGTCTGATGGTTTCTCTTGATCTAATCCTGATCTAACTCTCCATTGGGTCAAACCAACTCTACCTAAGCTTTTCAGATAATGTTGATTGCAACAGGAAACACCTCCAGCCGTCCCACCAAAGTCATTTCAACGAGGAAGAGGTTCAACTGTTTGAAGGCGGGATGAAGTTTAAACTCTGAGCAAGGCCAGACAGTTACCCCTATCCAGGTTAGTGATGAAGAGCAGATGAAGACTAGTCATCTGTGGAAATTCAACTCATTAAACCAAGAGGCATGCTGAATGGTGCCCCAAACACTACCAAATAAAGCAGCGGTCCCCAACAGCCGGGCTGTGGACAGGTACCGGTCAGACAGATGTGGATTCTCTCCTCCACATCTGTATGAGTCACTCTTGACGCTTGTGGAGATGCTTGCCACACATGACTGCCTTCTTAAAGGGGCCATCCGGCTGCTAATACAGAATACATTACAGCTAAACTGAAACTCCAAAGCTAGCAAAACAAACAAGAAACAAATGGTGTGATGTTACGAGGACGCTGCTAATAAAGATGATGCAAACTGGATTCACGTTTATTATTAGTATTAGAATAAAACAGTTTTTCTGCTGGTCATATCATTTTTAGTTGGATTTATACACCACACCTTAGAGACCGGTTCATGACGCTTAACTGTTTGGAGACCGCTGTCTCAGAAGATGTCATGAAGTTGAAGCATCTAGTTCAACATTGAAGGATTCAGACATGCTGACAGCTAACAGACATACTAACAGCTAACAGACAAACTTTCAGACCTAATACACTGCACCTACATGTTTCTGGAGCTGCTGGAACTGGGTGCTGAGTGACTCCATTGTTAGCCTGGTGACTTCCAGTTCCTCAGTTCTCTCCACTGAGGCCTCCTGGGTAATCTGTAACTGTAACTGTAAAGCAGAACGTTCTACTGCAAACAACCCAAAACAAACCCCCCACAATGCCAATGTGCATCGAATGTGAAGCCTCCCAGTGCTGGTCCAGACGGCGGTCCAGATGGCGATCCTCACCTTGGAGCTGAAGGTGCGCTCCATCTCCTCCTTGTACTGCGTCAGCTGGGCCTGGTGGTCCTGGCGGAGCTGCTGCATCATGTGGGCCAGTTTGCTCTCGAACTCACGCTGCCGTCCGGAGACCACCTCCACCAGACGGCTTTCGTGGCGGCTCTGAACCGCCGACATCTCCTGGAACACGTGTCAACAGCCGTGTGGATACAGGACAGGCAGGAAACGAGTCAGAGGTTCCACCATGTTCCACTGACCTGCTCACTGATGTTCCTCTGGAGCTGCAGCTGTTCCTTCAGTGTTTGCACCTGGTTCTCCATGTCCACCCTCCTCAGGATTTCCGTGGTCAGCTGGTTCTTGGTATCTGCCAGTGTCCCCTCCACCTCCATCACAATCAGAGTGTAAACCAGATTAATGAGGTCTGGGGGCCAAGGGGGTACTACATAACATCATGGACACCCACAGACCCGACCATCTCATCTCCTGGATAACAGAGGATGTTCTCTACATTCCTGACTGGAAACACTCCTCTGAATGGTCCAGTCAGAACCTACTCAGGATGTCTACTGCTACCACAGACTGATTCAAACAACCCCCCTCCCTGACCCCACGATACAGGACAGGAACCCACAGCAGTCCCGAGGACACAGGCAGGCCCATGTCCTCGGGCAGGCCAGGAGGTCAGTCCTCCAACTGTGTAGACCCAGCATTGGTACATACGTGTTCCACGTGTCCCTGGAGGTCAGCCAGGTCGTCCGTCAGGCTCCGTTTCTCCGACAGCAGCTTGGAGACCTCAACCTCCCTGGAGCTCAGAGCCACCTCTGCCGCCCTCCACTGGGCCACCGCATGGACCAGGTCCTTCTCCTTCTTCTGGGACCTGATTGACAACAGACAGAACCCAGGTCACACCAAAGCCCACCCACAAGTCCAGACCACCCACAAGACCAGACCGCCTTCTCAGTTTGGTTCAACACCTTCATCCACAAAAGAAATCCACCTCTAGATTTCCTTGAAGGTCAGACCTCTGAAATCAAATGTGGGTCTTTGCCCCCCCCCAGAGGACACCTGGACCTCTGGGGACACCTGGACCAGTAACATCACAGCCTGTCCAGGAACCACCCTGCACCTGGTGGTGGGATCCTGCCCAAACATCACCGACGTCCACAGGAAGCAGCGAGCATCCTGGGAGACCATACCGCCCCCTCTGGACAGGTGTGCAGGAGCCTTCCTCCAGGCTCCGGTTCTGTAGATGTGGACCCGACCTTCCAGAAAGTACTGAACTCATGTCAGGTCCTGACTAGAAACCAGCTTCGGCCTCAAATCTAAACGATGCTCAAAACATAGAAGCTCAGAAACATTTCAGACCTGGATTTTAAATTCTAATTTAGGTTCGAACGTTCTGTAGATCCGTGACGTCACCTGGCCTGGAGCGTCCGGTGGTCTTCACAGAGGCTCCCGTGGTCGACCTGCAGCCGGGCCCGCTCCCCCGCCAGCTCGTCCAGGGCCCTCCGCACGTCGGCCAGCTCCTCCTCGTACAGCCGCCGGACGCGCTCCGTCTCGCCCCGCTTGGCCTCGTCCTGGTCCTCCAGCAGGGCCAGCATGGAGGTCCGCTCCGCCTCCAGCTCCTGGACCCGCTGGATGTAGTTGGCCAGCCGGTCGTTTAGGTGCCGGAGGTCCTCCTTCTCCTGGATGCGCGTGTGGCACACCGGGCTGACGCCGGGCAGCGGGGTGGAGGTGGCCGACGCCATCTGGGTTCACGGCCGGTCCGGAATCAGCTGAGTCAGGGTGACACGCGGAGCTGCGTGGCGCAGGGAATTAACGGGTTAAAATGGATAAAATCACTCGGAACCACGTGCGTAAAACCCCGCACCGCGACCCGGCGCGTGACACTGAGTTTTAACGGAAGCGAACATCACAGCTGATCCGAATCCACGCTGATGATGATGAGACTGACAGCCCGGCTGGGAAGTCACCCGAAATGAGGCAATGCAGTTCCGGGTGGATTTTTCAAAATAAGACTCCTTTAGATAATCGATCAGCTGATCATTCACCGGAAACAGATACGTGGTTAAGGACCACGATCACACCCACTGAGCTTCAACGTGCGTCACGGGGAAAGGATCACGTGTGTGAACATATCATCACCATGGAGATGATATGAACATGCGTGACTGAAGGTGAGGCCACTCCTGTTCCCTGACATGCAGGGAAAAAACACGCACGGAGTGGATGACGGCCTCGTGAGATACAGTAGCTCCACCAGGGGGCGTCACACCTCCATCACTTCACTCTGTGTTCATGGACTCCTTCATTTTTCTGCTTGGCGTCGTTATTTATCCATGAGCCTGTTGAAGGTGATGCCGACCCACAGTGGGGCGGTCACACATGTTTAAAAACACAACATACAACATGGTTCATGACAGGTCTAACGCCAGTCCAGCTGCTGGATGTGTGGTCATGGATGTGTGTTTTCTACCTACAAACATCTGACTTACAAACATGTGACCTAGAAGCATTCAGAGATACAAACGCGCTTCACCGTATCCGACTACTGCAGTTCCTCTTTCTACCACAATCCCCCGGGGGCAGCACTACTGTGTTCACACAGCTGCAACACTCTTGCCTCCCTCTTGTTGTTTGTTTGTTGTTTTCACTGTTAGCATCTCAGAATGTCAGGCTTCATAGCTTGGGTACTTTACTGTTTATCATGGATGATACAGCAAAGGTAGTGGAGATAGTGGTAGCGGTGACCATCTCTCTGATGACAACTCTGACTCTGACCAACAGTAACTCATGAGAAAAAGCGCAAAGGTAAATGAGAGAGCCCTTAAAGCTAGCTAGTAGCTAGCACGTCGATGAACTTGTAGCTAAATCAAAAAAGTCCCTCTCAGATAATAGTTTCTAAACGTATTGATGAGATGTCTGCAGACATCGAAAGTGTGGTTTCGGACAAGATCCGTATCGGTAATAAATTTGTGTTGCAACTTGATGAGTCTACTGATAGAAGTGGGCATGCTCAACTCAGCTATTCTGCTGAACACGTCAACCCTGCCTTTCATGTCTTCATCACGCGTGACCCGTCCACCCGTGTGCCAACCTTTTGTTTGGTCATGGCTCAGAGGGGGATCTGCTGGTCGCTATTTGACCATCTGAAGGAGGCCTTCATGAGCTGCCAGCTCCCAGTCCTCACTTCATAAAACACACACACACACACACTTCAGCTGTTCCCGCGTTTTACCTGTTGTTAGCGTGAACAGGTTGTTAGCATGAACAGTTGTTAGTGTGAACAGGTTGTTAGGATGAACAAGTTGTTACCATGAACAGGTAGTTAGCATGAACAGGTTGTTAGCAACCTAGCAGGTTGTTCACGTGAACAGGTTGTTGGCGTGAACGGGTTGTTAGCGTGAACAGGTAGTTTGCATGAACAGGTTGTTAGCATGAACAGGTTGTTAACGTCAACAGGTAGTTAGCATGAACAAGTTGTTAACGTGAACAGGTTGTTAGTGTGAACAGGTAGTTAGCATGAACAGGTTGTTAGCATGAACAGGTAGTTAGCATGAACAGGTAGTTAGCGTGAACAAGTTGTTAGCGTGAACAAGTTGTTGGGGTGAACAGGTTGTTGGGGTGAACAAGTTGTTGGGGTGAACAGGTTACTGAAGGTTCTGTGACTGACTGAATGAGCCCCGCCCAATTCAGCGGAGAGCAGGAAGCAGTCAGACCTCTCCCGTCACTGTCGTCATGACAACAACAGCATCACACTGACCTGAACCTACTGGGTTCACGTCAGAACTTACCTTATGGGATGTGTTCTAATATACAAAACACAACACAACAAACACAGGACCTACATTGGGTGGTGAAACAACAATTATCTTTATAACAAAAGTGATTTTTTTTGTGTGTCACGCAGTCACACAAGAAGAAGAAGAACAAGAACAAGAAGAGGAAGAAGAATGATTTGATTTTTAAAATTACGTTTATTCATAAAAGCCAAATTACAAGAAAATCACATTGACACAAAATCCAACAGAGATTCACGTAAAGAGGAATTCACATCTCAGAAACAAACAATGGTAGGATTTCCAACAGTACTGTCTGTTTCCTGAACAAAGAACCCATCTAACCTTTTTAACATTTATCAAACTAAAAACAGAGGCTCTCCTGGTGGGGTGGTGGGGTGGGTGGGGTCGGAAAACCACAAGGCTGCGGCCACAGGTCTTGGACCCCAGCACCAGAGGCCCCCACAGCTGCGTAAGAAGCTGCAACCACCTGTTCTGCGGCAACCACAGCTGGCACACCCGCGTCACGTCCTCTCACCAACTCCCGAGATGTAACCGTGATTAAATCATAAGACTCAAAAGCATGTTCAAATATATATATATACATATGTGCGCAAAGATGCCACACACTCTTTCCTCTTCTCAGAAGAAGAAGACACCTACTTTTTTTAATCCCTCTTGGCAAAATTATTTTTTCCCTCAAGGTTTCTTTATGTATTTTAACATGCAATAAATGATTATGTAACTATTATAAGAATTCTAATTCAAACAGTAAGAAATTATGATTATTATTATTATAGCATATTATCATATACGATGTGTGAGCTTTATTTTGACAGCGCTAACCGGAAACTATGTGTGCATGTCTGACTCTTGACTCTGGTCCCAAGTTGTGCGTTAGGAGGCAGACGGGCTGGAGGTGCGGCGGTCCCTGTGTGATTACAATTGTAATCATTTTTATTTTTTATATGAATGTTTATATATATTTTCTATGAATGATGTCGTATTTATAAATGATGGAATAGTGTGGTTATTTTGACGCAGGTGTGGTTCAGCTTTGAGTTGTTGCACGGTTTAACAGTTTTTGATTCGGTCATTTAATTACGACAGATTCAGGCAGGATGCAGCTCACGATGATGATGATAACTGTAAATCGGTTTCTATATTACAAAGGTGGGACTTTGAACCGAAAATATACTGTTAATAGTGTTATTTTATAATTTAAACGTGTATTGCAGTTCAGGCTTCTGTCCACCAGAGAATATCGAGTTCAGTATTATAAAACTGAAGACAATTTTAAGGACATATGATGTTATAAAAAGTACATTTTGTTCCGCTGCAGCTGAACTATGTGTTAAAATGAGTATTTTTAATTTAAATTATTTTGAATATCAAACACATTCGTAAACCTTCAAACACGAACGACAGTTTTCCTGCGGCTCCAAGCTCCCATTGGTTTAGCGTGGATCACGTGACCAGGAAGTTCTGACTAGACCGCCAGTAGCGTCGAATTATTGAACGTAACTCTCTTACTAAGCGGTTGTGTGACGTGTTGTTAGTTTCCTGTGTTTAATGTGAGTCCCGTGTCGCGGATGGACTCCGGGTCGTGACTCGGTTCCGTGGACCGTCAGTGAGAAGGTCCGGGCGGGGGATCACTCCGCTACCTTCGAGGCGGCACCGGCATCGCTTCTCGGCCTTTTGGCTAAGATCAAGTGTAGTATCTGTTCTTATCAGTAGTTATCAGTTCTTATCATGCTCCCGTTGAGCAGGACTTTTTCATCTCTGTTGAATTAGTTCCTGGCTTTGTGGGAGTATATTGTCTTGCACATTTATTTGTTTCCTATAAAATTGTTGTTTACACTTTTTGCATTTGCACTTTAGGTCTACTTGCTTGACGGTAAGTTGTTCTTTTATTTTAATTTATTGGGTTTTAAGGCTTTAAAAGTAACTTATTGCTATTTATTTAGTTTTTAGTGGTGCCTCTAGTCATGTCGGCTGCACCGGCCGGCATGCGGAGGCACCACAGTGTCCGTTTTAAATTTAAAGAAAAGGATGGTAAGCTCATGGGAATGTCAAGGTTGGACTTCTCCCGGAAACTCATCCAAAAAACTCTTGGCTTTAAACCTGACGACCTGAACTGTTTACTTGTACTGCCTTTTAACAAAGGCTTTGACTTAAGTTTTCGCACGGCCCCACTGTTGAATGAATTTTGGACACGCTATGAAAATGCTAAGACCCAGTTCTCTGTGTTTGATGTTGAGAAACTGACTGACAATGCTGCTAAAACAGTCATTGTCAGGATGTTCAATGAGACCGTTAACGCAGAGGACATTTGTTTGTGGCTGGGTAGATTTTGCACGGTAAAAGGACAGGCTACCAAGGTGAGAGACGAGGATGGCATCTGGAACTGTGCCTGGAGGGTCCCCATTCAGCAATGGCAGGACCCTCTAGGCTTCCAGGGCCTGAAATCTCTGCCCTCAATGATAGTCCTGGGAAACAACCGGGGCTACATCCATTATCAGGGCCAGCCCAAGCTGTGCCACAAGTGTGGCAAGCATGGGCACCTGGCCGAAGCGTGTGACCAAATCATTTGTGGGAAGTGCAGAGAAATTGGTCATTCTTTTGAAGAATGTACCAATGGCAGGAAGTGCAATCTCTGTGGAGTGAACACTCATCTCTTCAGAGACTGCCCTCTTTCTTTTGCCAACAAATTAAAAGCTAAGAGAACACAGGACATAGAGGCCAATCAAGCAGAAAGTGGCTGCACAGGTGCAGCAAATGTGCTTAACGAAGAGGCGGGGCTGGGAGTTTCCAACTCCCTGCCAAAAATTAGGGTTGGAGGAGAGCAGCCCGGTGAGGCGGGACAAGGGGAGGAGCCTGAGCTCCGCCCCGCACAAGAAGCCGAGGAGTCAGGTGGGCGGAGCCAGGAATCTGGTTCAGCTGGACTCACTTCCTCTGATGAGGACTCCACTGAGAGTCTCGTCACAGTAGAGGAAGATGAGTCCAGCGATAACCCTCTCCCCGACGCCCAGCCCAATAATAAGAGGACTGCGTCTGAACTGTCCAGCTCTGAGGCTGAAGAAGCCTCAGAGAAGAGGGGGAGAGCAGAGTCCGACTCTCACAGCCCACCTGTGGAGCCGGACAAAGCCTCCCCCCCCGGTTCACCTAACCAGTGCTCTTTTTTAAATATAGCACTTCAATCAACTCCGTTGGAGAGACGTGCAAACATTGGCTTCCGGAGGTCAGAATCTCAAGACTCACCTCCAGACTGTGTGGAGATAGTGAAGTGAGATTCTTTCACATTACGAAAATGATCCTGTGTAGCGCTTAGCCTTTTAATTATTTATTGTCTTTTAAAAATGTTGTACCTGTCCTTTTAAAACATACTCATGACTCTCACCTTCTCGACCATCAATGTGAGAAGTGTGAAGTCGCGAGTTAGAGCCCAGAGTGTTTTATCGTGTCTTAACACTTTTAAGTCAGATGTGTTTTTACTACAAGAATGTGGCCTACCTTTTTTTAAAAAGTACACACAGTGGGAGGAAACCTGGCCACAAGCGTCAATATGGAGTGGATCCAATAAAAATAAGAATGACGGAGTGGCCATTTTAATAAAAAACCCTCAGGTTCTGGTGAAGGGCAGCACTGTGGTGAAGGATGGTAGGGCACTTTTAGCACATTTGACTTTTATGGGGCACGATTTTAACCTTTTAAACATATATGGTTTTAACGAAAAAAATGACAGGTATGACCTTTTAGAAGACCTGCAGTCCCACATGCTAGGCAGGGCACCATTAGTTGTAGGGGGTGATTTTAACTGTGTTTTGAATAAAGAAGATAGGAAGAGGACAGGGGAAGATTTTAAATTGGACAAAACATCAGTTTTATTACAGGGCCTATGCAAAGATTTTAGACTGACTGACTGTTTTAAAACCATGCATCCCAGAGAGGAGGGCTTCACCTGGTTCAGTGGTGACGGCACCAAAGCCTCTCGCATAGACTATATTTTTACACGCAGTTGGGTGCCGACCGATGCTAGATTAACCCCTGTCTTTTTCTCGGATCACCTCATGCTGTCCTGCACACTGTCACTTCCTTCAGGTGTGACGGTAGGGAGAGGTCTGTGGAAACTCAACTGCTCCCTTTTAGAAGATAGGGAGTTAGTTAGTCAGTTCCGGGAGCAGTACAAAGAGTGGCAGACCCTCCAAGACTTTTACGACACACGAGCGCACTGGTGGGAAATGGTGAAGGAGAGGACCCAGACTTTCTTTAGGCAGGCAGGTAAGAGAAAGAAAGATAGGGCAAACAGACGCATGATGGGGCTGCAGAAGAGACTACAGCGCTATTTTATGTCAACTCAGCAAGGGATTGATTTTAACAGCGAAATTAAAAGCATTAAACAAGAAATGTCGCTTCTAGCAGGAATAGAAAGTAAAGGTGTGATTTTAAGAAGCAGGGAAAAGGAAATAGAGCAAGGAGAAAAGTGCACACGTTATTTTTTTAGAAAGATCATAAATAAAGGGGGGACTATTTTAAAACTAAATGATGAAAATGGATGCACTTTAGATACAACTGAGGAGATAAAAAGCCACATAGAATGCTTTTATTCCAATCTATATAAAGAAAAACCTGTTTTTAATGACACCTTGAAGGAAGTTTTAAATTTCATAGAAAGTCAGTTGAACGAAAATGTGCTTTTATCCCAAAATTTTACAGCCCAAGAGCTCAATAATTGTCTGACTACTTTCAAGAGGGGGAAGTCCCCAGGGCATGATGGACTTCCCTTTGAATTTTATTGGACTTTTTGGGACATTTTAGCACCTGACTTACTGACTGTTTTTATGGAATTTGAGAAGCTAGAACGACTGCCAGATAGTTTCAGGATAGGGATAGTGACTCTACTATACAAGACCAAAGACAAGACCGACCTACGGAATTGGAGACCTATCACGCTTTTAAACTTTGACTGTAAACTTTTTAGTAAAATTTTAGCTAACCGAATGTCTATGGTTTTAGAAGAGCTGATTCACCCGGATCAAGCCTGTGCCATCCCGGGGAGGAAGATCACCGACAGCCTCGTACTGATCCGAGACACCATCTGTTTTGCGAGAGACAGAAACATTCGGCTAGTAGTCCTAAATTTAGACTTTGAAAAAGCTTTTGATCGGGTCTCGCACCAGTACCTATTCCAGGTACTGCAAAAAATGGGGTTCCCGGAGAGGTTCGTAGCTTGGGTGGGATTGCTGTACCGAGGGATCGCCAGCAAATTCTTGGTTAACGGGCATCTTACCAAAGCAGTGAACATCAGCTGCGGTGTCCGTCAGGGCTGCCCGTTATCTCCGTTCCTCTACGCAATCTGTATCGAGCCGTTGGCACAGATCTTGAGAAGGGACCAACGAATCCATGGGTTTTTAGTACCAGGGACCGGGGGACTGACTAATAAATGCATTTTATACATGGACGACATTAACATTTTATGTACGGACCTTTTATCAGTCAACCGGACCCTGGACTTGACAGATTGGTTTGGACGGGCCTCTGGGTCCAAACTGAACCGGAGTAAGACCCAAGCCCAATTTTATGGACCATGGACTCTGACTGAAACGACCGGACTGCCCCTGACCGTGACCCAGACAGACCAGAAAATTCTGGGGGTTAGATTCGACAAGGAAGGGGGAGGGAAAATGAATTGGCCTGACATTTTAGGGAAAGTTAGACAAAGGTTAGGATACTGGGGACTGAGGGATTTGACAATTGAAGGGAAGGTTTTAATTATTAAAGCAGTGATTTTACCTTTGCTTTTATTGATTAGTTCTGTCTTTATCCCCCCCAGGAGAGTGATTTTAGCCCTAGAACGAGCCATTTTTTACTTTCTCTGGGGGTCAAAATGGGAGCGCCTGAGGAGAGAAGTTCTGAAGTTGCCAAAGGAGAAAGGAGGCAAAGGCGTCCCGGACCTCTTTGTCTTTTTAATGTCACTGTACACATCCACACACATGAAAATAGTGACAACCCCATCCAGAAACCCCAAAACGGCAGCAATGTCACGTTTCTGGATGGGGTCCTACCTGAGACAGCTAAAGATTTTAACGATCAGTCTTAAATTCCCAGTGTCTTTTAACCTGCCACCGGCCTATGCTTTTATCCAGACCTTTTTAAAGCATTTTAGCCTGGAGCAGGAGAACCTGGAGATTTTAACCAACCATCGTTCTCTTGTATGTGTTGTACAGGAGCGGGATCCAGTGAGTCCAGTGCGCGGGCTTGCAATCGGCGGGCCCTCCACTGTTTGGCGCAATGTGAACCATCCCGCTCTCCCAAACAGACTCCGGGACCTGTCTTGGATGGTGGCACATGAGATCCTCCCAGTCAGGTCCGTCATGCACTCCCGGGGAATGTCGAGGCTGTCGACCTGCCCTCGACCTGGTTGTGGCGCGCCGGAGTCGGTGAGGCATCTGCTCTGGGAGTGCAGTGCTGCTGTGGACCTGTGGGAAATGGCCGGCTCCTCAAATTTCCCGTACTTACCAGCAAAGGAGGTCCTCACTGAACAACTGGTGCTCTACGGGGCCAGCCCAAGGCCTACACCAAAAAAGGACTTTGAGAAGCAATGGCTGGCCATCAACGCCCTGAAAGACGCCATCTGGACCTCCAGAAATTTGCTGGTAAGGAAGCACATGCAGATCCCCCCCGTGGCTGTGATCCAAATGGCTGCCGCAACCGTCAGGGCAGCCGAGGTGGCCAAAGACCGCCCAAGGACGCAGCCACAAAGAAGAATCGCCTCTGTGCCTGTTCGGAGGGAGGAGTCGGACCCACAACGCTGAAAAGGACACAGCAGCGGCGGCCTGGCTCTCCGGGAGAGGCAGGCGGGAAGGAGCATCAGGGCGGGGATCTCTGCCGAGTGCCCGGACAGGACCCCCGAGAGACCTACTGTTTGGAAGAGTGGGATGAGTTCCCCTTGGTAGGGGCTCACCACGCTCCTGTACAAACGGGACTTTGGTTGGAGTTTTGTAATGTTGTTAATGTTGTTTTTATGACTTTTTATGGACAATTGACACACTTATTTTTTTTTGCACATTTTTTAACTTTTTCAATTAACTGTTTGAAACCTTTTTACGCATGACTGGTTTTATCTGTATTCTTTTATAACTGATATTTATTGTCATGTACAGAGAAACCTACGTGCCTTAAGTTGTGGATAATACAGTAATTGAAAACTGAATTGTGAAAAATGAACCAAGTGTCAATAAACGTTTTCAAAACAAAAAAATCTGTTCTTATCAGTTTAATATCTGATACGTCCCCTACCCGGGGACCATATATTAAATTGATTTTTGGAACAGGGAGATGGAATAGGGGCTTGCTCCGTCCACTCCACGCATCGACCTGGTATTGCAGTACCTCCAGGAACGGTGCACCCCCCCAATGATGTATAACAATAAGAAAACCGCTTGAGATGCACAAATAATACATTACCGCTATTAAGAGGAATGTAATAAATTCAAAGGAGGCTCAAACAATCCACCAGACCTGAAGGAAGTTCTCTGAAGATCATCTCTTCTCCAGGAGGCTTCTTCAGTTCTTCACTCGGGAACTTCTCTAAAGTCCAGCATATCTGTCCAAACAATGTAGTTTAACAGTTTATATATTTATATATATATTTATATATTATATATCGCTTCTCGGCCTTTTGGCTAAGACTGCGGTCGCTCCCGTTAAGCAGGACTTTTTCATATCTATTGAATTAGTTCCTGGCTTTGTGGGAGTATATTGTCTTGCACATTTATTTGTTTGATATAAAGTTGTTGTTTACACTTTTTGCATTCGCACTTTCGGTCTACTTGCTTGAAGGTAAGTTCTTTTATTTTAATTTATTGGGTTTTAAGGTTTTAAAAGTAACTTATTGCTATTTATTTAGTTTTTTAGTGGTGCCTCTAGCCATGTCGGCTGCACCGGCCGGCATGCGGAGGCACCACAGTGTCCGTTTTAAATTTAAGGAGAAGGATGGTAAGCTCATGGGAATGTCAAGGTTGGACTTTTCCCGGAAGCTCATCCAAAAGACTCTTGGCTTTCGACCTGATGATTTGAACTGCATTTTAGGATTGCCTTTCAACAAAGGTTTTGACGTAAGTTTTCGCACGGCCCCACTATTGAATGAATTTTGGACACGCTTCGAGAATGTTAAGACCCAGTTCTCCGTCTTTGACGTTGAGAAACTGACTGACAATGCTGCTAAAACAGTCATTGTCAGGATGTTCAATGAGACAGTTAATGCGGAGGACATTTGTTTGTGGCTGGGTAGATACTGCACGGTAAAGGGACAGGCTACCAAGGTGAGAGACGAGGATGGCATCTGGAACTGTGCCTGGAGGGTCCCCATCCAGCAATGGCAGGACCCCCTGGGCTTCCAGGGCCTGAAATCTCTGCCCTCCATGATAGTCCTGGGAAACAACCGGGGCTACATTCATTATCAGGGCCAGCCCAAGCTGTGCCACAAGTGTGGCAAGCATGGGCACCTGGCCGAAGCGTGTGACCAAATCATTTGTGGCAAGTGTAGAGAAATTGGTCATTCTTTTGAAGAATGTACCAATGGCAGGAAGTGCAATCTCTGTGGAGAAAACACTCATCTCTTCAGAGACTGCCCTCTTTCCTTTGCCAACAAATTAAAGGCTAAGAGAACACAGGACATAGAAGCCAATCAAGTAGAAAGTGGCTGCACAGGTGCAGCAAATGTGCTTAATGAAGAGGCGGGGCTGGGAGTTTCCAACTCCCTGCCAAAAATTAGGGTTGGAGGAGAGCAGCCCGGTGAGGCGGGACAAGGGGAGGAGCCTAAGCTCCGCCCAGCAGAAGGAGCCGAGGAGTCAGGTGGGCGGAGCCAGGAATCTGGTGCAGCTGGACTCACTTCCTCTGATGAGGACTCCACAGAGAGTCTCATCACAGTGGAGGAAGATGAGTCCAGCGATAACCCCCTCCCCGACGCCCAGCCCAATAATAAGAGGACTGCGTCTGAACTGTCCAGCTCTGAGGCTGAAGAAGCCTCAGAGAAGAGGGGGAGAGCAGAGTCCGACTCTCACAGCCCACCTGTGGAGCCGGACAAAGCCTCCCCCCCCGGTTCACCTAACCAGTGCTCTTTTTTAAATATAGCACTTCAATCAACTCCGTTGGAGAGACGTGCAAACATTGGCTTCCGGAGGTCAGAATCTCAAGACTCACCTCCAGACTGTGTGGAGATAGTGAAGTGAGATTCTTTCACATTACGAAAATGATCCTGTGTAGCGCTTAGCCTTTGAATTATTTATTGTCTTTTAAAAATGTTGTACCTGTCCTTTTAAAACATACTCATGACTCTCACCTTCTCGACCATCAATGTGAGAAGTGTGAAGTCGCGAGTTAGAGCCCAGAGTGTTTTATCGTGTCTTAACACTTTTAAGTCAGATGTGTTTTTACTACAAGAATGTGGCCTACCTTTTTTTAAAAAGTACACACAGTGGGAGGAAACCTGGCCACAAGCGTCAATATGGAGTGGATCCAATAAAAATAAGAATGACGGAGTGGCCATTTTAATAAAAAACCCTCAGGTTCTGGTGAAGGGCAGCACTGTGGTGAAGGATGGTAGGGCACTTTTAGCACATTTGACTTTTATGGGGCACGATTTTAACCTTTTAAACATATATGGTTTTAACGAAAAAAATGACAGGTATGACCTTTTAGAAGACCTGCAGTCCCACATGCTAGGCAGGGCACCATTAGTTGTAGGGGGTGATTTTAACTGTGTTTTGAATAAAGAAGATAGGAAGAGGACAGGGGAAGATTTTAAATTGGACAAAACATCGGTTTTATTACAGGGCCTATGCAAAGATTTTAGACTGACTGACTGTTTTAAAACCATGCATCCCAGAGAGGAGGGCTTCACCTGGTTCAGTGGTGACGGCACCAAAGCCTCTCGCATAGACTATATTTTTACACGCAGTTGGGTGCCGACCGATGCTAGATTAACCCCTGTCTTTTTCTCGGATCACCTCATGCTGTCCTGCACACTGTCACTTCCTTCAGGTGTGACGGTAGGGAGAGGTCTGTGGAAACTCAACTGCTCCCTTTTAGAAGATAGGGAGTTAGTTAGTCAGTTCCGGGAGCAGTACAAAGAGTGGCAGACCCTCCAAGACTTTTACGACACACGAGCGCACTGGTGGGAAATGGTGAAGGAGAGGACCCAGACTTTCTTTAGGCAGGCAGGTAAGAGAAAGAAAGATAGGGCAAACAGACGCATGATGGGGCTGCAGAAGAGACTACAGCGCTATTTTATGTTAACTCAGCAAGGGATTGATTTTAACAGCGAAATTAAAAGCATTAAACAAGAAATGTCGCTTCTAGCAGGAATAGAAAGTAAAGGTGTGATTTTAAGAAGCAGGGAAAAGGAAATAGAGCAAGGAGAAAAGTGCACACGTTATTTTTTTAGAAAGATCATAAATAAAGGGGGGACTATTTTAAAACTAAATGATGAAAATGGATGCACTTTAGATACAACTGAGGAGATAAAAAGCCACATAGAATGCTTTTATTCCAATCTATATAAAGAAAAACCTGTTTTTAATGACACCTTGAAGGAAGTTTTAAATTTCATAGAAAGTCAGTTGAACGAAAATGTGCTTTTATCCCAAAATTTTACAGCCCAAGAGCTCAATAATTGTCTGACTACTTTCAAGAGGGGGAAGTCCCCAGGGCATGATGGACTTCCCTTTGAATTTTATTGGACTTTTTGGGACATTTTAGCACCTGACTTACTGACTGTTTTTATGGAATTTGAGAAGCTAGAACGACTGCCAGATAGTTTCAGGATAGGGATAGTGACTCTACTATACAAGACCAAAGACAAGACCGACCTACGGAATTGGAGACCTATCACGCTTTTAAACTTTGACTGTAAACTTTTTAGTAAAATTTTAGCTAACCGAATGTCTATGGTTTTAGAAGAGCTGATTCACCCGGATCAAGCCTGTGCCATCCCGGGGAGGAAGATCACCGACAGCCTCGTACTGATCCGAGACACCATCTGTTTTGCGAGAGACAGAAACATTCGGCTAGTAGTCCTAAATTTAGACTTTGAAAAAGCTTTTGATCGGGTCTCGCACCAGTACCTATTCCAGGTACTGCAAAAAATGGGGTTCCCGGAGAGGTTCGTAGCTTGGGTGGGATTGCTGTACCGAGGGATCGCCAGCAAATTCTTGGTTAACGGGCATCTTACCAAAGCAGTGAACATCAGCTGCGGTGTCCGTCAGGGCTGCCCGTTATCTCCGTTCCTCTACGCAATCTGTATCGAGCCGTTGGCACAGATCTTGAGAAGGGACCAACGAATCCATGGGTTTTTAGTACCAGGGACCGGGGGACTGACTAATAAATGCATTTTATACATGGACGACATTAACATTTTATGTACGGACCTTTTATCAGTCAACCGGACCCTGGACTTGACAGATTGGTTTGGACGGGCCTCTGGGTCCAAACTGAACCGGAGTAAGACCCAAGCCCAATTTTATGGACCATGGACTCTGACTGAAACGACCGGACTGCCCCTGACCGTGACCCAGACAGACCAGAAAATTCTGGGGGTTAGATTCGACAAGGAAGGGGGAGGGAAAATGAATTGGCCTGACATTTTAGGGAAAGTTAGACAAAGGTTAGGATACTGGGGACTGAGGGATTTGACAATTGAAGGGAAGGTTTTAATTATTAAAGCAGTGATTTTACCTTTGCTTTTATTGATTAGTTCTGTCTTTATCCCCCCCAGGAGAGTGATTTTAGCCCTAGAACGAGCCATTTTTTACTTTCTCTGGGGGTCAAAATGGGAGCGCCTGAGGAGAGAAGTTCTGAAGTTGCCAAAGGAGAAAGGAGGCAAAGGCGTCCCGGACCTCTTTGTCTTTTTAATGTCACTGTACACATCCACACACATGAAAATAGTGACAACCCCATCCAGAAACCCCAAAACGGCAGCAATGTCACGTTTCTGGATGGGGTCCTACCTGAGACAGCTAAAGATTTTAACGATCAGTCTTAAATTCCCAGTGTCTTTTAACCTGCCACCGGCCTATGCTTTTATCCAGACCTTTTTAAAGCATTTTAGCCTGGAGCAGGAGAACCTGGAGATTTTAACCAACCATCGTTCTCTTGTATGTGTTGTACAGGAGCGGGATCCAGTGAGTCCAGTGCGCGGGCTTGCACTCGGCGGGCCCTCCACTGTTTGGCGCAATGTGAACCATCCCGCTCTCCCAAACAGACTCCGGGACCTGTCTTGGATGGTGGCACATGAGATCCTCCCAGTCAGGTCCGTCATGCACTCCCGGGGAATGTCGAGGCTGTCGACCTGCCCTCGACCTGGTTGTGGCGCGCCGGAGTCGGTGAGGCATCTGCTCTGGGAGTGCAGTGCTGCTGTGGACCTGTGGGAAATGGCCGGCTCCTCAAATTTCCCGTACTTACCAGCAAAGGAGGTCCTCACTGAACAACTGGTGCTCTACGGGGCCAGCCCAAGGCCTACACCAAAAAAGGACTTTGAGAAGCAATGGCTGGCCATCAACGCCCTGAAAGACGCCATCTGGACCTCCAGAAATTTGCTGGTAAGGAAGCACATGCAGATCCCCCCCGTGGCTGTGATCCAAATGGCTGCCGCAACCGTCAGGGCAGCCGAGGTGGCCAAAGACCGCCCAAGGACGCAGCCACAAAGAAGAATCGCCTCTGTGCCTGTTCGGAGGGAGGAGTCGGACCCACAACGCTGAAAAGGACACAGCAGCGGCGGCCTGGCTCTCCGGGAGAGGCAGGCGGGAAGGAGCATCAGGGCGGGGATCTCTGCCGAGTGCCCGGACAGGACCCCCGAGAGACCTACTGTTTGGAAGAGTGGGATGAGTTCCCCTTGGTAGGGGCTCACCACGCTCCTGTACAAACGGGACTTTGGTTGGAGTTTTTTAATGTTGTTAATGTTGTTTTTATGACTTTTTATGGACAATTGACACACTTATTTTTTTTTTTTTTTGCACATTTTTTAACTTTTTCAATTAACTGTTTGAAACCTTTTTACGCATGACTGGTTTTATCTGTATTCTTTTATAACTGATATTTATTGTCATGTACAGAGAAACCTACATGCCTTAAGTTGTGGATAATACAGTAATTGAAAACTGAATTGTGAAAAATGAACCAAGTGTCAATAAACGTTTTCAAAACAAAAATCTGTTCTTATCAGTTTAATATCTGATACGTCCCCTACCCGGGGACCATATATTAAATTGATTTTTGGAACAGGGAGATGGAATAGGGGCTTGCTCCGTCCACTCCACGCATCGACCTGGTATTGCAGTACCTCCAGGAACGGTGCACCCCCCCAATGATGTATAACAACAATAAGAAAACCGCTTGAGATGCACAAATAATACATTACCGCTATTAAGAGGAATGTAATAAATTCAAAGGAGGCTCAAACAATCCACCAGACCTGAAGGAAGTTCTCTGAAGATCATCTCTTCTCCAGGAGGCTTCTTCAGTTCTTCACTCGGGAACTTCTCTAAAGTCCAGCATATCTGTCCAAACAATGTAGTTTAACAGTTTATATATTTATAAATATGTGTATTTATACATGCATAAACATACATATTTTAGATTTTAGTTCACATGAACTAAAATAATATAACTATGAAAACAATGTGTCCCACTTTCCTGAAGGTACAGCATTGTAAAGCTGTTCTGTGTCGCCATCATGTGTTTGAATTCAGGTACTGCAGTTCCTGAACGTCTTCAATTCTGATCGTGTTAAGCCCAAATTAACGGGTGGAATAAATTTTATTGACTTTGTTTTGTGATCAAGAGTGATCTTGAGAGTTACATTAAGAAGTCAGGTTGTATGTAGGTTGCTATATATAGGTTTTAAGTGACTCATTGCTCTTCATTTTACATAAAGAGCAAAATCCAATCAATGGCAGTTGAATTGTACTGTTGTTGGTCATCTGCAGATATTAGTTTGTAACCTTATTTGAAGACCACATGGTAAGTGATGTGTCATTTTAAGGTCTGTTGTTAAAAGTTGATATTGTTGAGATAAAGGTAAATTGTCTTTAGAAACTGGATTAGCAATTAGCAATTATCATATTAGTGAGACCAACATCTGTACTCAGTGGTAACTGAGTTTAAGCCGTGGATATTGTATAATTATATTCTAAGTGAGGTGTAAAGAGAGGTCTTACCAGCTGTTCTGAGGTCCACTCCTGCCCAGAGACGTGTGTTTTGGAAGGAAAATCTCCTAAGAAGGAAGACAGAGAAGTTGTCCTGAGCTCTGCTGGATTTAAGTGGTGTGTGTCCCAAAGCTGAAAACCCCTCAGCTGAGGTGGGATGTCCTAATCTCCTCAAGTTTGGGAGGTTGTCTAGGAAACGTTGACACCCCAGGAAGAGGTGTGAAATCTTCATCAGGAGTTGTGAACTAAAAACTCCGTTTTCCACAAAGTCTTGGAGGCTTCGGTGTGACTTAATGAATTGGGGTAATTCATTAAAATATTTAGATCCAAGATAACATTTGTCAATAATGTTTTTCAAGTTATGGCAAAGTCATTGTTAAATGGTACCAAAGAGGAATGGGTGATCCGCTGAGGTGGGCCGTTCCAAGTTTGTAGGGGTTGGGGGGGAGGGGGGCACGTAATGTCCACACCTCAAGGGGAGGTGTGAATGCTTCATTAGCATCTCTTAAGAAACCACTTAAAGCGTTTCACAATGTTTTGTAGGTACCGTATTGGCCCGAATATAAGACGGTGTTTTTTGCATTGAAATAAGACTGAAAAAGTGGGGGTCGTCTTACATTCGGGGTCTAGACATTATACCCATTCACAACGCTAGATGGCGCCAGATATCTCTAAAGCGAATTCCTGAACTTAACTCCCCAGGCCAAAGCGAACCCCTGTCCCGAAGAAGAAAAATAGAAAATAGCGGTAGCATGGAGGGAAAAAAAAATAAAAATAGTGGTAAGAAAGGAAAGAGAAGAAAATAAGAGAAGAGATAACAGAAAATGGAGAAACGTAGCGGGAATCTGGAGAAAAGTGGGTCGGTTCTCGGATGGTAGCAAGGTTGGGGCCACTCACCATTCATTTACAAATGTGATTGCACTTTAGTTTACATATTTAAATGTTCAGATATTAAGGTGTGATAGACAGTTTTTGCATGATTTGAATGAGGCAAAATAAAATGCTTTTTCTCTCTATTATATTGTTATAATCATTTGTTTCAGATGTACTGTAATTATTTTCTGTATAAAAATTTAATTTGACGTTCAAAAAGTCTTTTTTCAAACTTGAGTCTTGAAATAGAGGGGGTCGTTTTATAATCAGGGTCGTCTTATATTCGGGCCAATACGGTATAGGTTTTAAGTGATTTAATTTTTTTTATATTTATATTTAATTGTTAATGTTAGAGCATTTTAGATAAAATCATTGGAGTGGTTTTTATCTTAAAATTATGCATATCTACATTTCAGAGCACTTCATCCGGGGGGTCATTGAGGTGTTTTTGGCCTCAATTTTTTTCAAGATCTTTTTATTTCATTTTCACATTTTCAATACAAATTCAACAAAACAACTCTGTCAATTCATCTGTCAATTCTACATAAAGAGCAAAATCCAATCAAGGGCAGTTGAATTGTACTGTTGTTAGTCATCTGCAGATATTAGTTTGTAACCTTATTTGAAGACCACATGGTAAGTGATGTGTCATTTTAAGGTCTGTTGTTAAAAGTTGATATTGTTGAGATAAAGGTAAATTGTCTTTAGAAGCTGGATTAGCAATTAGCAATTATCATATTAGTGAGACCAACATCTGTACTCAGTGGTAACTGAGTTTAAGCCGTGGATATTGTATAATTATATTCTAAGTGAGGTGTAAAGAGAGGTCTTACCAGCTGTTCTGAGGTCCACTCCTGCCCAGAGACGTGTGTTTTGGAAGGAAAATCTCCTAAGAAGGAAGACAGAGAAGTTGTCCTGAGCTCTGCTGGATTTAAGTGGTGTGTGTCCCAAAGCTGAAAACCCCTCAGCTGAGGTGGGATGTCCTAATCTCCTCAAGTTTGGGAGGTTGTCTAGGAAACGTTGACACCCCAGGAAGAGGTGTGAAATCTTCATCAGGAGTTGTGAACTAAAAACTCAGTTTTCCACAAAGTCTTGGAGGCTTCGGTGTGACTTAATGAATTGGGGTAATTCATTAAAATATTTAGATCCAAGATAACATTTGTCAATAATGTTTTTCAAGTTATGGCAAAGTCATTGTTAAATGGTACCTAAGAGGAATGGGTGATCCGCTGAGGTGGGCCGTTCCAAGTTTGTAGGGGTTGGGGGGGGAGGGGGCCCAGGTAATGTCCACAACTCAAGGGGAGGTGTGAATGCTTCATTAGCATCTCTTAAGAAACCACTTAAAGCGTTTCACAATGTTTTGTAGGTATTTGTTTGGTTGAAGGGCTCATTTCCTTTCAGCTTTTCCCTTCAGGGGTCGCCACAGCGAATCAGTGTCCTCCATCTAACCCTGTCTTCTGCATCCTCTTCTCTCACACAAACTACCTTCATGTCCTCTTTCACTATATTTTCACTACTTTATTTAAATCAGGGCTAAAATATTTTTGTTCACTGCAGCAATTTCCTGAATCTTTTCCTTAATTATCTGCATTTTTTTAATCATTAGCTTTAGTTTAAATATTTTATTTTCCTGTTTAATTGACTTTTTTGTTTTAATTTCTCTTTTATCGATACTTTATTGTTTTGTTTTAATCCCCTTTTGTCTTTGAAATGTTCTTGTATTTCACTGCCTTTGTAAAGCACTTTGAATTGCCTGTGTGTTAATTGTGCTATACAAATAAACTTCCCTTGCCTTACATCCATAAACCTCTTTGGTCTTCCTCTAGGCCTCCTGCCTGGCAGTTCAAAACTCAGCATCCTTCTACCAATATATTCACTATCTCTCCTCTGGACATGTCCAAACCATCTCAGTCTGGCCTCTCTGACTTTATCTCCAAAACCTCTAACATGTGCTGTCCCTCTGATGTACTCATTCCTGATCCTATCCTTCCTGGTCACTCCCAAAGAGAACCTCAGCATCTTCATCTCTGCTACCTCCAGCTCTGCCTCCTGTCTTTTCCTCAGTGACACTGTCTCTAGACCAAACAACATCGCTGGTCTCACCACTCTTCCACTTGGGTCCCTCTCATTCACACACATGTACTCTGTCTTACTGCAGCTAACCTTCATCCCTCTCCTTTCCAGGACAAACCTCCACCTCTCTAGCTTCTCCTCCACCTCTTCCCTACTCTCACTGCAGATCACAATGTCGTCTGCAAACATCATAGTCCATGGAGATTCCTGTCTAACCTCGTCTGTCAGCCTGTCCATCACCATAGCGAACAAGAAGGGGCTCAGAGCTGATCCCTGATGCAGTCCCACCTCCACCTTGAACTCCTCTGTCACACCTACAGCACACCTCACCACTGTCTTACAGTCCTCATACATGTCCTGCACCGCTCTAACATACTTCTCTGCCACTCCAGACTTCCTCAGACAATACCAAAGTTAAATTGGCATGGTCCCGTGGATGCTGTCAGGTGACAGGAACAGTTTATGACGTTACTGCTATGGGGTTACCATGACAACCATAGTTCAGATTGGAAACTGGAGAAACGGAATACTCGTGTGTTCACATGGAGCTAATTTGACCAGACTGGCGTGTGACTGGAAACCTAGCAACCACAGACCGTCACATGACGTCACCTGTGGTGCTTTCAGGGTCACGTGATGACGAAAGAACTGTCTGTTATCTTTTTTTGGGAGCGCAGCCTTACAGACGAATCGACCCAATGAACGTGTGTCCGACTCTCCGGCAGGTCTTTGAACGCAGCACCAATGCTAGCAAGGGGGCGTGGTTAAGCTACGTTCCAACTTCCGGGGAAACAACGTGAGGTGAGTGTGTCAAGTCTGAGACGTGTTTCTTTTTTGGTTTGTGTGTGTGTGTGTGTGTGTGTGTGTGTGTGTGTGTGTGTGTGTGTGTATGGACACAGCGGAGGTGTGGGACTTCATGACCCCTCACGAGCCGAAACCGGAAGCCGCCCTCTTTTTCACGGCACTGCTTTAATCTGAGCTAGCTTGCTCTAGAAGCTAGCTTAGCTCTGACGCTAACACCGGTCCAGCTAACCAGCTGCTATTCGCGCCCACCGGAACCGCGTGTGGAGAAACGGACTCACATCGGTGACGTCACACGCGTGTCTCCTGTCATGTGACCTGTAGGTAGTAGTCCCGCCCCTCTCGTGTGTGTTTACTGGTGTCACTGGTTTCAGGGCTCGTCATGGGGCTGGAGAACATCCGGGCGCTGCAGAGGAACCCGGCCAACACCCGGAACCTGTGCATCCTGGCCCACGTGGACCATGGTGAGGTCACTAGCTCTCCATCCCTGGGGGGGGGTCTGGTGGTCCTCATTAGGTGGGGGGTTCAGGAACGACTCTCTGGATCTGATCTGATCTGGATGTCTGTGGATCATTAATAATGGGGATCCGGGGTTCAGTGGGACGGGGTCTCCGGGTCTACAGGCAGAAGGTCCAGGTCCTGGTCTGGGTTGAGGTTCTTGTAGGTGTCAGCTGGACAGAGCTGTCGAGTGGTTTTTGGCATGAATGTCCCGTTTATACGTGTTCTCCTGGGTCAGGTCAGAGGTCACATGGGGTGAAGCATAGAGGGGTTGAGGAAGAGCTGGATGGAGGTCAGTCGGGGTCACGTGCGTGTGTGTGTGTCTGTGTGTGTCTGCAGGTAAGACGTCTCTGGCTGACTGTCTCGTGGCAAGCAATGGCATTATCTCCACCAGGCTGGCAGGGAAGGTAAGACCCAGTTCTCCTGTCTTCCTGTCCTCTTGTCCTATTGGGACAGACGTTCCTCTGTGTGTTCCACCAGCTCAGGTACCTGGACAGCCGGCAGGACGAGCAGCTCAGAGGGATCACCATGAAGTCCAGCGCCATCTCCCTGCACCACAGACACGGTAAGGTCTAATTCTGGTCCGGTCCACTTTGGTCTGGTCTAGTCTCGTCCGGTTTGGTTTGGTTTGGTCTAGTCTGGTCTGGTCTGGTTTAGTCTGGTTTAGTCAGTCTGTACTGACTGTGAAGGAATGAAGCTGTTAGAGATTAGATGATGTCTACAGAGCTTCAACCACTGCAGAACAGCCTAGAACTAGAACTAGAACCTGAACCTGTACTAGAACGTGGACTAGAACTACAGCTTGAACTAGAACCTGAACTAGAACCTGAACTAGAACCACAGCTTGAAATAGAACCTGAACTAGAACTTGAACCTGATCTAGAACCTGAACCTTAACTTGAACCTGAACTATAGCCTGAACTAGAACTTGAACCTTAACTTGAACCTGAACTATAACCTGAACTAGAACTTTAAACTTAACTTCGCCTGAACTGGAACTAGAACTTCGACTACAACCTCAACTAGAACTACAACCTGAACTGTCCGTCTCTGGAATCCAACCCTGTAGAGTTCAGTCTAGAGTAAAGCCATGATGGTGATGATGATGATGGTGTTGAGGGGCGTGTCATTCTGCTGGTTCCTCTGGTTCTCCTCAGGGGAACAGGACTTCCTCATCAACCTGATCGACTCTCCTGGTCATGTGGACTTCTCCTCCGAAGTGTCCACAGCTGTTCGGCTCTGTGACGGCGCCATCGTGGTGGTGGACGCCGTGGAGGGGGTGTGTCCACAGGTAAGGACCCACATCTGTTAATGAACACCACAATACCGCTCTCTGATTGGTCAGTTTGATTATTCGATCCCTGTGGTAGCCTTTCTCTGAGTACATGACTCGTGTATATACAGGAAACAGGAAGCTGGCACTAGCAGCTAGCATGTTAGCCTAGCAGTTAGCATGTTAGCCTAGCAGTTAGTATGTTAGCTGGAACTAGCAGCTCGCATGTTAGCCTAGCAGTTAGTATGTTAGCGTAGCAGTTAGCATGTAAGCTGGAACTAGCAGCTGAAATGTTAGCCTAGAAGTTAGCAAGTCAGCTGGAACTAACAGCTAGCATGTTACCCTAGCTCAAAGATGGGAAGCTGCCCTGGTCGAGTCAACAACAGCTTTCCAGTGATTCATTAGTGTTGTGGTTTCTAGATCAGGTTTGCACCAGGTTTACAGACTTAATGCTAAGCTAATGCTAAGCTAATAGCTGCTGGTTGTGTCTCTGAGTGTTGACCTGACATCCACGTGGTTTTGGGTTGCAGACCCAGGCAGTGCTGCGTCAGGCGTGGCTGGAGAACATCAAGCCAGTTCTGGTCATCAACAAGATAGACAGGCTCATCGTGGAGCTGAAGCTGACCCCCCAGGAGGCCTACAGGCAGCTGCAGCAGATCCTGCAGCAGGTTCGTGGTCGAGGTCCTTCATCACCACCCACCCCCTTCCCCCAGTGCCGTGTCAGCAGGTCTCTGTTCTCCCCCCTGCAGGTCAACGCCGTCACCGGGACTCTGTTCACGTCCAAGGTGCTGGAGGAGCGTGCCGAGAAGGACAGGGAGGTGGGGGAGGAGCCGGGGGAGGAGCTGGGGGAGGAGCCAGGGGAGGAGCCGGGGGAGGCGGCTGGAGAGCAGGTCTACGACTGGAGTGCCGGGCTGGAGCAGGTCGACGATTCCAACCTCTACTTCTCCCCTGACCAGGGAAATGTGGTGTTCGCCAGCGCTGTGGATGGGTGGGGCTTCAGGTGAGGCTGCAGGGGAGGGGGTGGGGCTTCAGGTGAGGCTGCAGGGGGGAGGGGCTTCAGGTGAGGCTTCAGGGTGAGGGGGGAGGTCTTGTTGTGGTGTCAAGTTGTGTCTTGTTGTGTCATGATGTGGTGTCATGTTGTCGTGTCATGTTGTCGTGTCATGTTGTCGTGTCATGTTGTTGTGTTGTGTTGTTGTCGTGTTGTCGTGTCATGTTGTGTCGTGTTGTTGTGTACTCATGTCATGTTGTTGTGTCATGTTGTTGTGCCATGTACTCATGTTGCCGTGTCATGTTGTCGTGTCATGTCCTCATGTCATGTCCTCATGTCATGTCCTCATGTCATGTTGTGGTGTCATGTTGTTGTGTCATGTCCTCATGTCATGTTGTCTTGTCATGTCATGTCCTCATGTCATGTTGTCGTGTCATGTTGTCGTGTCATGTCATGTCCTTATGTCATGTTGTCTTGTCATGTCATGTCCTCATGTCATGTTGTCGTGTCATGTTGTCGTGTCATGTCCTCATGTCATGTTGTCTTGTCATGTCCTTATGTCATGTTGTCGTGTCATGTTGTCATGTCATGTCCTTATGTCATGTTGTCGTGTCATGTCCTCATGTCATGTTGTCGTGTCATATTGTTGTGTCATGTCCTCATGTCATGTTGTCGTGTCATGTCATGTCCTCATGTCATGTTGTCGTGTCTTGTTGTCTTGCAGCGTCCAGCAGTTCGCCCTCATCTACAGCCAGCGGATGGGCATCCGGAAGGAGGTGCTGCTGAAGACCCTCTGGGGGGACTTTTACCTGGACGCCAGGGCCCGGAGGATCATGAAGGGGGCGCAGGTAGACCACTCCCCTCTGGTTGCCACGGTGACACTGACCCAGTGAACTGTCGTCTTCCTCAGGGGAGAATTGAGGGCAGATTTAGAACGTGGTCCGTGTTTCATGAGGTTCTAGTATGAAAGCTCTGGTCATGGTCTGTCTGAGGTCCCGGTCCTGTCCTCCAGCGGTCCTCACACGAGACACAGGAGACACACAGAGGCACAGGAGAGACACAGAGGCACAGGAGACACACAAAGATACAGGAGAGACACAGGAGACACACAGAAACAGACACAGAGACACAGGAGACACACAGAGGCACAGGAGACACACAAAGATACAGGAGAGACACAGGAGACACACAGAAACAGACACAGAGACAAAGAAGCTAGAGAGGTGGAGGTTTGTCCTGGAAAGGAGAGGGATGAAGGTTAGCCACAGTAAGACAGAGTACATGTGTGTGAATGAGAGGGACCCAAGTGGAAGAGTGAGGTTACAGGGAGAAGAGATCAAGAAGGTGGAGGATTTTAAGTACTTGGGGTCAACAGTCCAGAGCAATGGAGAGTGGGGAAAAGAGGTGAAGAAACGTGTCCAGGCAGGATGGAATGGGTGGAGAAAAGTGTCAGGTGTGATGTGTGATAGAAGAGTTTCAGCTAAAATGAAAGGAAAGGTGTACAAAACTGTGGTGAGACCAGCGATGTTGTTTGGTCTAGAGACAGTGTCACTGAGGAAAAGACAGGAGACAGAGCTGGAGGTAGCAGAGATGAAGATGCTGAGGTTCTCTCTGGGAGTGACCAGGAAGGATAGGATCAGGAATGAGTACATCAGAGGGACAGCACATGTTAGAGGTTTTGGAGATAAAGTCAGAGAGGCCAGACTGAGATGGTTTGGACATGTCCAGAGGAGAGATAGTGAATATATTGGTAGAAGGATGCTGAGTTTTGAACTGCCAGGCAGGAGGCCTAGAGGAAGACCAAAGAGGAGGTTTATGGATGTAGTGAAAGAGGACATGAAGGTAGTTGGTGTGAGAGAAGAGGATGCAAAGGACAGGGTTAGATGGAGGCGGTTGATTCGCTGTGGCGACCCCTGAAGGGAAAAGCTGAAAGGAAAAGAAGAAGACAAAGGAGACACAGGATTATGTGGGCGTGGCTTCAGCCTGATCTAACAGGTGGATCGCACTGATCAAATTGTCGTCATGTGACTCCTGTGTCTGGTTCCGATCCTGTGGTTTTGTCACCTGTGCCTCTGAGCGTCATGGCGCAGCAACGTTCCCTGAAACACCTGAAGGACTCGTTCCCACCTGCTGGAGAGCAGGCAGACAGTTCAGCCGTCGCCTCTGAGCCGGGTGGAGTCATCTGTCTCCCTAGGAGTGTCTGTGTTCCTGATGCTGACACAGCGGAATGGAATGCAGCCCGGTGGTGGGGCGCGTCTCATCGTCCCCCTTTGTCTCCCTGCAGGCCAGAGGGAAGAAGCCGCTGTTTGTGCAGCTGGTGCTGGACAACATCTGGAGCTTGTACGATGCCGTGGTCACCAGGAGGTGGGCGAATCAAACGTCCCTCTGTGTGGAACCAGTGGTGTGACGTGAGGCACAGGTGACGTTATTGCTGTCTGTCTTGCTGTGAGCAGAGACCAGCAGAAGGTGGAGAAGGTGGTGTCGTCACTCGGGGTGAAGGTGTTGCCTAGAGACAGTCGCCACTCGGACCCTAAAGTCCTCCTCCACGCCATCCTCAGCCAGTGGTTACCTGTGTCTCAGGCCGTCCTCTGTATCCTGTGCCAGGTGTCTGATGTCTGATTGGCTGCTTCAGCCCAGTGTTTCTTTTTGGGGGGGGGGGGGGGGGGGGGGGGGGGGGGAATCAAGTGTTTGTTTTCCTTGAACACAGACGTCAGCGATGGTTTGTGAGAAGCTCCCCAGTCCGCTGGACATGACGCCAGAGAGGGTGGAGAGACTGATGAGTGTCGGATCGCGCCAGTTCGACTCGCTGCCTGAAGAGACACAGGCGCTGAAGAGAGGTACACACACCTGTGTACACACACCTGTGTACACACACCTGTGTACGTACACACACCTGTTGTCTTGGTTCTCTGCAGCGTTCCTTCAGTGTTCCAGCGGAGGAGACGTTCCCACCATCGTCTTTGTGTCCAAGATGGTCGCCGTTGACGCCAAGGCCCTGCCTCAGAACAGACCCAGGTGAGGCTGGTGTGGCCAGGAGGGGGCGCTGCTGTCCACAGCTGGTGACTGTTGTCATCACTGAGGGTCAGGTCATGACAACGGAGAACAAAGAGATGCTGGACCTACGTAGGCCTGCTGGCAGAGGTTCTACAGGTCAGGTGTGTGTGTGTGTTCTAACCTGTGTGTGTGTGTGTGTTTGTGTTCCTGTTCAGGCCGTTGACCCAGCAGCAGCTAGCACAGCGCCGGGAGCTAGCTAGAAAAAGACACGCCGAGCGGATGGCGGCAGACGGCCCGGGAGAGTCGACGCCGCCAGGAGGCCAGCCTGCAAGTCTCAGCACAGGTAGGAGTAACCCGTCATGTAGTGTAGGGCGCGATGGAGACCAGGCTGATGCTCAGAGACCATTTGAGTTTGGATATGACGATGTCACACAGTGATGATGACGTCGCGACGCTTCTCTGAACCGTCCGACCCGTGTTTGATTCCTGACTGACTCCTCTTTTCGTCCCGTCTCCAGATCAGATGGAGGCTCTGACTCTGACAGACTCCAAGTTGGAGGACGAAGAGGAGCAGAAGGAAGTCTTCATCGCGTTTGCGCGGGTCTACAGCGGGACGGTGAAGAAAGGCGACAGGGTTTTTGTGCTGGGACCAAAGTATGACCCCGCCCAGGGTCTGAGCACGGTGAGTCCACAAAGCATCACCAGTCAGCTTCAACTCAAAACTGGGGTCATCTTCAGAAAGCACTTTAATTCCTCTTCTTCAGCAATTGTTCTGGTCTTTGTGCTGTTGTCACTCACATCTCCGCTCACGTCTGTGGACGGTGTCGCTCTGAGTGAAGCATCATGGGATACGTTAAATATGGAACCTCAGTGTTTTCCTGATCTCACCTTCTATTTTTTTGGAGGCAGGTCTTAATTGAACGTGATTGGTTGCCTGTTTGTTGCTCATTGCCCATTGGTTGTCTCGTGCTCAGCTGCCAGAGGGCTGCCGGCCTACAGACGACCCACCTGAGGTCCCTCACCTGTCCTGCTGCTCCCTGGACTGCCTGTACCTGCTGATGGGCAGAGAGCTGGTGGAGCTGGACGAGGTGCCCGCAGGGAACGTGCTAGGTAAGTGTTATCCACTGACCCCGCCCCTAATGCTCCAGGTCCTGACCCCGCCCCTAAAGCTTCAGATCCTGACCCCGCCCTTAATGCTTTAGGTCCTGACCCCGCCCCTAATGTTCCAGGTCCTGACCCCGCCCCTTATGCTCCAGGTCCTGACCCTGCCCCTAATGCTCCAGGTCAAGGGCTAGTCATCAGCTTTACAATAATCAGTCACAATCAATCACAGTGATCAATCACAATAATCACATTAATCAACATGAAGAAGACTCTATTGTGAGTTTTCAAACCCAAGACCCAAAACCACCATAACTGAGTCTGTAAGAGCGTCAGCAGTGGGCGTGGCAACCAACAACCTGGACGATTGAGATCCTACACAGAACCTACATAGAGGAGACACAGAACCGACACAGAACCTACACAGACCCTACACGGAACCTACATAAAACCTACACAGTACCTACACAGAACTGACACAGAACCTACGCAGAACCAACAAAGGACATACATAGAACCTACTCAGAACCTATACCTACCTACCTGATTGGACAATCTGACATCATTCAATCCATTGGTGTGGACATGGTTTTACTGGATGGGCTCAGAAATCAGTGATGGATCTGGTTTTATTGTGTCTGAGCTGAACTGCTCCCGTCAGTGGGGGTACCAGCCTGGTGCACCAGCACCAGAACCAGCTTTTGATGCTACACCTGACGTGGCCACTAGATGTCACCAGAGCACAGTGGGTTCCTGGTGTTGGTGACTCGGGCTGACTCGACCTCATTGAAATCCTGTGTGTTACTGGAGACCAGTAGAGGGTTCTGGGGGTGATGTGGGTGTGGTGACTGGTTCCAGTCCCACTGAGGACAGCTGTTGTCTCAACCAGCTGAACAGTTTAGGGTTTCAGAACGCAGAAGCTGGAGATGTCTGGAAGGATACTGAACGTGGTCTGGGGGCCATTGAGTCCACATCGGTTCACATCTGGACTGTGAGTGGAATCAGACAGGATGCTGTCGCCATGGTGACATCGTTTCCCACACAGGGACTGACTGGGGACCCAATCCCAGCCCCACCTGACATGGATCTGACTCCCACTGAGGCCTCATCACACCAGATCCGTTCAGAACCACCTCAGAGCTGCCAGCAGTGGGGGGAACACTCATCAGCCCAAACGTGTGACTCCACCGTCAAACCATCCAAATAGTTTCCACCTCCACCGCCGCCCACTCAGCTTCATCCACAGCCACAGCTGCTGATCTAAGAAAAGAAATGATGTCACTGTTTGGGGGTGGAGCTATGTTCTGTCTTTTTCTGCTGAAGCTGAAATACATGGAGCTTCAGGGCCATCAGGTCTGAAGCTCTGCTTCATGGTTCCATTGGTTCCTTTGGAGTTCCATTGGTTCCTCATGGAGTTCCATCTGTTCTCTGTTCAGTGAAGGGAACCAGAAAAGTCTGGAACTGATTCATCATCAGATCTTCATCATGCCTCACGGGGCATGTAGCTAGCAGCTAGTAGCACTTAGCAGCTAGTAGCACTTAGCAGCTAACTAAAAGAAGAGGACAATGAGCTCATGTTAGTGTCTTTGACCTGCAGCAGGAGGTCCTGGAGCTCCTGAGCCTCCACCAGAGGGGGTAGATCAGCTGCCCTGGACCAGAAGGGATGGACCACGTGTGTGTGTGTGTGTGTGTGTGTGCAGTGATGCAGTGATGCTGATGCAGTGTGTGCATGTGTGTGTGTGTGTGTGTGTGTCCTCATGTTGTGTTCAGTCTGTACTGATACTGTACTGTACACTTTGTGTGGCCTCAGAGGTGAGTTTGGTTCCACCTCTTAGGGGACCACAGTCGTACCCTTGATGTGTGATGTGTGTCCTATGAAGTCATATCAGTCACACTCCTCCACCCCCCCCCCAGGAATAACCAAACTCTCAGAGTGTGTTCAAAACATCGTGAGGACAGGATAAAAATTATAAAAATGTAATAAATGACAACTAGAAATAATACAGATAATATAAAGTAATACAGATTGTACAAACAATATAGATAATATAGACAGTATAAATAATATAGACAATATAAATAATAGATATTATGAATAATATAGATAATATAGACAGTATAAATAATATAGACAGTATCAATAATACAGATAATATAAATAATGCAGATACTGTGAATAATATAGATAGTATAGAGAGTATAATACAGGTAATATAGATAATATAGACAGTATAATACAGATAATATAAATAATATAATACAGATAATATAAATAATACAAATAATACAGATATCTGATATAAATAATGCAGATAATATAATACAGATAATATAAATAATGTAAATAATACAGGTTGTACAAACAATATAGATAATATAGACAATATAAATAATATAGACAATATAAATAATAGATACTATGAATAATATAGATAATATAGACAGTATAAATAATATAGACAGTCTCAATAATACAGATAATATAAATAATGCAGATACTGTGAATAATGTAGATAGTATAGAGAGTATAATACAGGTAATATAAATAATATAGATAATATAGACAGTATAAATAATACAGATAATATAAATAATATAATACAGATAATATAAATAATACAAATAATACAGATATATGATATAAATAATGCAGATAATATAAATAATATAGATAATATAAGTAATAGAGGTTGTTCATGAGCTGAATTGTTTGTAAGTTATCCATTAGATTTCAGTCTATAATTGCAGGCAGCACGGCGCTGTCGCTGTCCTCTGTGTGTCTATGTTCTCTGCGTGTCTGCGTGGGTTCTTTGTGTTAGTGTTATTAGTCATTGTTGGTCAGTGCCAGAGTTGTCATCGGAGTGTGAATGAAGTGGTGCTGCTCAGTGGGGTTCTGGCAGAGAGGGGAACTACAGCAGCATGTTTGTTCGTATGTTGAGGACGACCTGAACATTCATGTCACGTTTTAATCTTATATTGGTGGCGTGTTTACAGACATGAGCTGGCAGCGACGACTACTTTATATCTGTGTTGTTTGGACAGCACTGCAGCCCTTGGATTGCACACACACACACACACACACACACACACACACACACACACACACACACACACACACACACACACACACACACACACACACACACACACACACACACACACACACACACACACAAACACTCCCTCTCACTCTCACTCTGAGGAGTTTTAGAGGGACTTTCCAACGCTCAGGGAAATTCCATAGGATGTTAGCAGTTAGCAGATTTGTGTGTCCTCAATGAAACACGATCCTCACAGAACCGTTAAGAACCTCCCTCCACTAAGACTTTATTGCTTTTCAATCTGCAGTTTTTCCACTGCTGTAGTTCCTCCTAATGTTGTTCATGGAATGACAAAAAGTAGAGCAGAATTCAGAGGTTAAGACCGACTCTGTGAAGCTCCTGAGGAAGACAGCTTCCGACTGTCACGTCCATCCGACTGTAACGTCCATCTGACTGCACCGCCCATCTAAGTGTAACGTCCATCCGACTGTAACGTCTCTGTAAAGTCTCTGTTTATTAACCAGTAAGGGTTGACACAGAGTGAACATTCTTATCAGTGTATTTAAAGTGCGCCGCTGCCTCAACACTTAGTCCACAGATACAAGTTTGAGGCTGTATCTCCCACAATGCCTTGCTGGATAGTTTATAGTTTTATCAGTGCTTTGTTTTTTCTTTATTCATCATTTCTGTGCTGTTAGTAGTTTTAACTTTCAGAATAGGAGACGTCTTAAACTTTGATTTCTGTGTAACCCTGTAGAACCCATATCCCTTTGGAACCCATTTCCTCTGGAACTCATGTCCCTCCAGAACCCATGTCCCTTTAGAGCCCATGTACCTTTTGAACCCATGTCCCTTTAGAACCCATATCCCTCCAGAACCCATGTCCCTTTAGAACCCATGTCATTTTGGAACCCATGTCACTTCAGAAAGCCATGTCCTTTTTGAACCTATGCCCCTTTAGAACCCATTTTCTTTGGAACCCATATCCCTTCGGAACCCACGTCCTTTTAGAACCCATGTCCCCCTAGAACCCATGTCCGTCTAGAACCCATTTCCCTTTGGAACCCGTGTCCCTTTAGAACCCATGTCCCTTTGGAACCCATGTCCCTTTAGAATCCATGACCCTTTAGAATCCTTGTCCCTTTGGAACCCTGTTTGACTCACTGCTGATGTCATTGTGTCATCCAATCAGGGATCAGAGGGCTGGAGGAGTGTGTCCAGAAATCTGCCACCTTGTCAACTTCTCCTGCCTGCTCGCCTTTCATCCCGCTTAACTTTGAGGCCACGCCCATTGTGCGGGTTGCCATAGAACCCAAACATCCAGGTAGGTCTTGGAACCAGCCCACTTCATGAGTCCATAAATCTTTACATTTTTATCCGTCTTCATGCCCAAGATTTATATTTTCTAATAATGTGCTGTGTCGGGAAAATCTAAGGTTACCAGACCTGCCTTGACACTGGTCCACATGAGTAAAACTCAGTAACGGGACATTCTGGGGTCAGGCGGTACCGGTGACACTGTTACCTGTGTTTGCTGGTACCTGTGTCAGCTGGTAGATCCATAAAGCACCTGCACCTGGTGGGTTGTGTCGCAGGTGAGATGCCGAAGCTGGTCCAGGGGATGCGTCTGCTGAACCAGGCTGATCCCTGTGCTGAGGTTCTGATCCTGGAGACCGGAGAACACGTCCTGGTCACTGCTGGTGAAGTTCATCTCCAACGCTGCCTGGACGACCTGCGGGACCGGTCAGTGTGTTTCCATACCTGTTGTAAATCATGTGAACACACTTCATTCATCCGTCTGTCCAAGGTGTTCCTGTTTCCTGTGTTTCCTTTGCGTTCTGTGTCCGTCTGATCCTGCTCCTCTTTCATCACCACCCCTTTCATCAGTTGAAGCAGCAGCTGTTCATACTTTGACCACTAGGGGTGTTGTTGTTCTAGTGTTAGTAGCTGATATATCAGATCTCTGCTACGTGCTCTTTTCCTGCCTCAGCGTCCCTCTGCAGCTGCTAATTACCCACAACCACCGTCAGAGAGGAGTTCAGGGGACATGGGCTGCAATTTTCCAGGAGAAATTAGCTGTTTCCTATTAGTTCATAGAAGTGAATGGAAAACGTGTGTTGTTGGTGTGCAGGGAGCAGGTTTCAGTGCTCAAGGAATAGTAGCAGCTAAAACCAGCCTGCAAAGGCAACAAGAATAGAGAAGATCAATGAAGTGTTAGTGGATGTCAGGAAACAGCAGCCTGTTTTTACCTAGAGCCAAAGGTCACCGATCCAGCGGTTAACTACCGTATAGTTAGCAAACTACGATTAGTATCAGTTGTACTGTAAAGGTGATGTTGTGAAAAGGAGCATGTTGAAGGCTTCAGGAATGATGTGGCCTGATGAGTGTCATGGCAGTAGGGGTCAGATGTCTGGGCAGCCAGAGGAGAACCGCAGAGCGACCTGAGATTTTTCTTCAAAGTGCTGAAGAGACGCTGACCATCCCCAAGGAGGTTCATGAGTTGGTGCTAGCATGGACGCACAAACATGACTGTGTTTGAAGCTCGCGACAGACTCTTCATGTAGATGGGGTTAGGGTGAGGGATTGTCAGTCAGTCATTTTCTTAACCGCTCAATCTGCTTACGCGGGTCACGGGGAAGCCGGTGCCTATCCCGGCAGTCTCAGGGCGCGAGGCGGGGGACACTCCGGGCACGACGCCAGTGTACCGCGGAGCCACACAGAGACAAACAACCACTCACACACACATTCACCCCTACGGTCAATTTGGGACCGGCCAATCAGCCTAAAGCGCATGCTATTGGAGGTGGGAGGAAGCCGGAGAACCCGGAGAGAACCCACGCAGACACGGGGAGAGCATGCGAACTCCGCACAGAGCGAGACTCGAACCCGGGTCCGCCGTGGTGTGAGGCGACAGCGCTACCCACCATGCCACCGTGCCGCCGGTGAGGGATTGTCTTGTGGATATTATGGTAGAATCACTAAACAGCCAGTTTTCAACCTACAAACACAGTTGTTTCAGAGATATTCAGAGACAGAGTCAGATGTCTGTATATTGAGGACTGCCTGTAGTGCCATAAGTGTTTGCTCAGCTATCCAAACTATTCAAATTTAGTTGTTCAAATCCCGTCCTTAGCCACGAATATACAACATCCAGACGTAGACATGAAGAGGAAGTCTACAAACGTGTGACTGATCACACGTTTGTAGACGTCTTCTACAAACATGTAGAGGACATTCCTGACGGTCACTAAGTTGTCAGGAACTCAGTGACTTCTAGCATGTTCCACTGACAGGAAGCCATCTTTCATCACCTGACCTGAGGTCACGCTGACGTGACTGGTGACAAACACACGGTAATCGATTTGACTCATTTATTCACAGTCAAGGCTTCCGACCTGCTCGTCGATGACGTGTGTGCAATAAATCAATATTAAATATATTGATCGTTGTCTGATGGAGTGACAGCAGCGTCAGAACAGCAGCGTGATGGAAATGTCTCCACCTGTAGGTCCGCTGTGGTCTAAGTTGTGATGCTCGAGTGTAAATGTCATTTGTCTAGAGACGTTTCAGGATGTCCATGTTTGTTGTTAAAGAACAGCTCATTAAATGTGAACATTTTCATGATGCCATTGCTGGTCTTTGCACTAAAATACCGGAAGATGTCTGACTTTGTTCTGTTGCTAAAACCAAACTGGGCTGCATCAGGCACAGGAACGTGTTTGGATCACGTCTTTAATGGAAGCCTTACAAACAGGTTCGAGTCCAGGGCACACAGCCCTGTCAGCTGATTGAGACCAGTAGAGGTTCATACCATCTGTTCACTGATGCTGGTGGGTTGAGATGGGTGGGAAGAACCCAGAGGGTTCTGGAGGACCTCCCAGTGTACCTCCCTGACTGTCTCTGCTCAGTAGAACACCATGTAGAAAGGTCTGAGGGCTGCCACCAGAGCGGCAGCAGAGAGGTGAGAGACCCTCAGAAGAAACCTAGAAACGGTGGAAGGTGTGGACAGAAGAAAGTCCAGCATCTGGACAGGATGGCGTGTTTCACCGCTCACACCTGAAGTCTGACAGGTTCCTGTCCACAGATCCTGCCTGGAGAACTCAACTCATGACTTCCACAGTTCAGAGGTCAGCTCTTATCAGATGCTGTCAGGGTCCTTCTGAGAGGACTCTGAGCCATCAGAGTCAAAGAACAGAAACACGGGGACCGCTTCAGACTCGCTCCCGTTGGTATCCGATAGAGATAGAGTTGTAGAAGCAGGTCAATGGTGTTTATTATGTGAATTATGTTTGTCATTTTGATGTCAGAGTCTCAAATGATTGATGAAATATTGAGTCAAATAGAAAGATAGAAACAGGAAATGGCTCAGAGCAATAAAAACCCTAAACTACTTCGTAGCCAATCACCCAATCAATACGGAGCACTCAAGGAGGGTTGTCCTGTCTGCTGGAGAGCCCATTAAAAGTCGACTGTACTGGTTGGCCTGCAGTCTAGACAGCGTGGTTCTCAACTTGGTTCTCCAGCTCTTCTCTGAGGCGCGATGAAATTTTTCTGGAACTGGTGGCCATAAATAAGTTCTTTAAGAGCTTTGAGAACCTGTTCAGGATGCTAGTGATGGTGGTCTCCCCTAAGGATCCCTGAAGCTGCTGCTGAGATGCTCTAAAGAGCTTCTTGTAGAACAATGGAACTGTCCTTCATGCCCTCATCCATCCATTGAAACGTTGTCCTTGACTGTCTGGTCATTGGCTGTGGGCGGGATTTAGAGTCCGTTGAACCTGCTGAGTCACCGTTGGCCAACACCTTTTTAGGGTTTCCAGTCACATGTTGGTAGAAGTTGAACTGAAAACCCAAACTTTCTCGACTCTTGTAAACAAGTGTTTGTTGTTTACATGTTGATGTCAGCAACAACAAAAGTGAATGGGTTCTGCATCAGAACCAAATGGATGATGTTTGTGTCGTTTACACGATAAAACACGAGGCAAGGAATATACATATACAGTGCGAATTCGCGCATTCGCACTTCAACGCTCACGACTTCACCTCTTCGCGGATTTTTGGTAGGCACTGACGTGGTACTATATGCGTATTCTATTGGCTGACAGCATCCGGAAGTGTGCTATGTTCTGTGAGTCTCGGACTTACATGAGACACGAAAGTGCTTTAAACAGTCTATCAGAGTGTGGGAAAAGGTAATACAGATAGGAGGCGGTTTAATGTCAGTATGGGGAGGGACATAAACGTTAAATATCCGTAAATAATAAGATAAATAGTTTGTCGTTCAATCGCAGAATTCGTTAATCGCGTGTGGTTCCTGGAATGCATTAACTGCAAGGAACGAGGGCGCACTGTATTATATAGTTCCATTTTAGCTATTTTAGTAAATACGTGGTTGATTTGAATCTGTGAAGGTTCTGTAATGATCTCAAACAGCTTGTCAGAACTGGATTGTCCCCGTCCCCCATCAGAACTGGATCGTCCCTAACCCTCTGTCAGAACAGGATTGTCCCCGCCCCCTGTCATTACTTTATCGTGAAGCTCCATCAACAGTCAGCTCAGACTCAAAGCAACCAGGATTTTGGTTGTATAGTTGGTTGGCTGGTTGGTTGGTTGCATGGTTGGCTGGTTATTTGGTTGGCTGGTTGGTTGGTTGGTTTGTTGGTTAGTAGGTTGGTTGGTTGGCTGGTTAGTTGGTAGGCTGATTGGTTGGTTGGTTGGTTGTTGGTTGATTGCTATTGGTCACATTCAGAAAGCTCATATTTTGTTTGCTGTGAATTTTTTAACTTGGTGATCGGTATGTTTTAGTAAACTTTCTGAATCAGATCTTTGGGTCGTTTTAGATTCACTGGTCAGTTTCTAGTAGTGACTTTTGTGTCACAGTCGTCTCCTGAGTGACAGTCGTCTTCTGAGTGACAGTCTTCTGAGTGTGGTTAGTTTCGTGGTTAGTAAGGTGAAGACCACAGATTCTGTTGTCATCGTCACTAACAGGATGTTCCCTTACAGGTTCGCTAAAATCGAGATCAGCGTATCAAAGCCCATCATTCCATTCAGAGAAACGGTGGTGCGTCCTCCAAAGGTGGACATGGTGAACGAGGAGCTGGGCAAGCAGCAGAAAGTAGCCATTATTCATCAGGTAGGTGATGGGTTCACTGAAGCAGCAGTGGTGGGACGTTTTGACAGTACCAGAGAACCCAGACTACTGATGGGTTCTCTGGTACTGGGCTGACTCTTCCGCATGTCGTCACAGGTAAAAGATGAGGGCTCCCAGGGCCGTTTGTCTGACACCCTTCAGGTGGACCCAAATGGACTGGTCACCCTCACCACTCCCAACAGGCTGGCCACTGTCAGCATCCGGGCCATCCCACTACCAAAGGGTAAGACCTGAACAAGTTATTGGGTCTAGGTAGGCTCCAGATGCACCTGGCTGTGAGTTCAGTGGTGGGAGGTCATGTGTTCTAAACCTGTGACCTTGGTCAGACCTGCCAGCCTGCACGTGGAGGACATTAGTGTTGCTTCCAGAAGTGTCGCTAAAGAACATCAGGAGCTGGTGATGTTGTCCAACATGTGTTCAGACTGACGCTGTTCCACATTAATGTGGCTGGTGAGGGAATACAAGTAGGATGGGTTCTACCCTCAGAACAAATAGAAACATGTAGGCCAACACAATGCCTTGACATATGAGGAACGCTTCAGCCATCTGAGCTCTGCTGGCTTTGACTCATTAAACAGGAAGTGACCGTGACCCTATTGATTGACCACTAGAAGACTCTCACCTATACGCCGGTATCGTTTCTCCTGTCAGAGGTGACGGATCTGCTGGAGAGCAGCACAGAACTTATCCGGACCCTGGAGCAGCTCAACATGTCCCTGAGGGAGGGGAAGCGTCTGGAAGTCAGCCTGAGAACCCTGGAGTCCATCGCTGGACTCAAGACCCAGCTGGAGAGTCTGCTGCAGGGGAGGAAGTGGAGAAACGCTGTGGAGAGAATCTGGTCCTTTGGCCCCCGCAGGTCTGGTCCACATGCATAGCTCTATCCATATGGAATGTACTACTTTATCAATCGGAGGATTATTTTTATTAACTCGTACAGCTGAACCAGTCTGAAGAAGTCTATGGTGCAAATTAATTTGGGACACAACAGTTAAAATCACATTACACGATGTTGGATTATATTTTATCTGTTATTCGTATTGGTGTGTTTTGGGATAGTCAAACCAGTTAGAGGGTAATCCAGCTGGAGGTGCTGGTTACCAGGTGTCTAGAGGGACGGGTATGTGGTCTTTCTCCATTGGACCAACCGGGTTTACCTGAGGAGAGGTTAGGGATTGGGGTTGGATTTGGGTGTTGGTTCGGGGTTTGGGGTTAGGGATTGGGGCTACGGATTGTGGTCAGGGTTTAAGGTTAGTGATTTGGGTTAGGATCAGGATTTGGGGGTTAGGGATTCACCACTCGGGCTGCTAATAGATTTAGAATATGCCTCTTCTTTTAAGGGTACCAACATTTATTGGGTTTGGATGGCACTACCAAGTCAAGGTGTCCTTGAGCAAGATGCTGAACCCTAATTGACCAGTGCTCCTCAGGCATAGGTCGAATGGTCCTTTTCATCTTCAGGTCCATGTTGTCTACAGACTGATGTGGACTGGTGAGACCAGAGGTCCCTTTTCTTCTTCAGTCCACCTGGTGTGAGGTCTAGTCCAGAGAATTCGTGGTGGTTCTGGATCTGTTGATCAGTGTCTTCTGGTTCACATGGTGGAGTTTGAACATCTGTGGAGGCAGACATGGATTGAGTTTAGTGGAGCCATGGAGGAAAACCATCCAGAATCCTACTGGTTTTTAATGGTGTTGTCTAAGGTCAAAGGTTACAGACCTCTACTTTAGCTTTGGGTCGTTGTCGGTGGTGTTGTGTCCTGTGGAATGGACCAATCAGATGTTTCTAACAATTGTCCAGTCAAAAGTATCTATTGACAACAAATCAATGATGTTATATGTGACACTCCTATACAATAGACACACAAACACAGTGTTCCATTTTGTGATGGTTCCTGATGGTTTCCTGTGGAACTGTTCCTGTTTCCAGGTATGGACCCAACATCCTGCTGAACAGTGTGGAGGGCTACCAGCGGCCCTCGGTGTGGCAGTGTCTGTCAAAGGCGGATCTAACTGGGGAGGCTGGACCTCATTGCGCCTCCTTACGAGACTTTGATAACAGCATTGTTAGCGGCTTCCAGCTAGCCACCCTGTCGGGCCCCATGTGTGAGGAGCCGCTGATGGGGGTTTGCTTCTCCGTAGAAAGGTGGGACATCCAGGCCTCAACACTGCCCCCACACCAGGAGTCTCTGGAGGAGGACTCTCTAGCCCAGGAGGCGTTCCCCAACAGCCAGGGGGAGGCCAGCACTGAAATGTGTTCCCACATGGAGGATCCTTCGCCAGAGCTTTGTCAGACCAGGTCCAGGCAAGAGCCGGCCCCCGCTGCCCGCTATGGGCAGGTCTCCGGCCAGCTAATCGCTGCCGTGAAGGAGGCCTGCCGGCAGGCCTTCCAGGCTCAGCCCCAGAGGCTCATGGCTGCCATGTACACCTGTGAGATCATGGCCACAGCAGACGTGTTGGGTAAGAGGTCATTTGTTCTAGCGTATGATAGCCCTTGTGTGCTAAAGCTAAGGTATGGTGGAACCTCCTCTGCGTGTTCTGATGTTCCTCAGCTCCTTGGAGAACTTGTGGTGGCAGTGAGAGCCTCAGGTCACTATGACGGAGCTCAGGTGTTCTTCCTGAAAACTCTACCTAGAGACCTGATGGTAGCCAAATGAATGCGAAAGCGACCCACGACATGATTCAGCATTATGTAGCGGTGGCAGTGGCTAGCTGCTCACCAGCTGTGGTCCTGTTTCAGGTCGCGTGTACGGCGTGCTGGGGAAGCGAGAGGGTCGCGTCCTCCACGACGAGATGAAGGAAGGGACGGATATGTTCGTCATCAAGGCCATTCTGCCCGTGGCCGAGAGCTTCGGGTTCGCTGATGAGATCCGCAAACGGACGAGTGGATTGGCCAGTCCTCAGCTGGTGTTCAGCCACTGGGAGGTAACTACCAGTTTGCTGACTCTGACTAACCTTGACACTAACTGTGAGTCTAATATTGGCATCAATATCAATTCATTCATGCCAAACATCTGTGCAGAAGCTTTATACTTTGACAGCCAAATCGATTAGCTTTGATTTTTGAAAGCTGCTTCACATGACGATCTCCGTGTGTTTCCCATCATAAGGTGTGTATCTGTGTGTGTATATATGTGTGTGTGTGTGTGATGTGCAAAGTGTCTGTTCAAAACACAATCAAACTACGATAGGGTCTTCCTCACCGTTTAATTACCTCTATCTTCTGCCTCATGCTGGTGTGGAAAAAGTAGTGGGTAGAAAATATACTACTTCCTTCTCCCTTTGTACTTCCTTCTTCCTTTCTACCTCCTTATTCCCTTCTACTTCCATCTTCTCTTCTACTTCTTCCCTTCTAGTTCCTTCTTCCTTTCTACTTCTTTCCTTCTTCTACTTCCTTCTTCCATTCTACTTCCTTCTTCCTTCCATGAGGGTGAAGTTGATTCACGTTTGATTCATTCAGACCCACCAGCGTTTCTTGCTGCTGGTCCTAACACCTGACCCCCCCTCCCCCCACACCTGTGTCCAGGTTATCAGCAGTGATCCATACTGGGTTCCCACCACTGAGGAAGAATACCTGCACTTCGGTGAGAAGGCCGACTCTGCCAACCAGGCCCTGAAATACATGAACGCCGTCCGCCGGCGGAAAGGCCTCTACGTGGAGGAGAAGATCGTGGAACACGCCGAGAAGCAGAGAACTCTGAGCAAGAACAAGTAGAGACAGAAGAACCTCCAGCAGTTGTTGATGCCTGGCTGATTCCCGGCTGATCCCTCGCTGATCCCCGGCTGATCACCATCACACTGCTTTTCATTCATCCTCTTCTTCATCACAGCTGTGGTCTGGCTGCTGGTTCAGGAACGAGTCCTGTTACGTTTACAGCAGCAAAACTCAGTAAACATGTTAATGAAAGATCAATAAATATTTGGAGTACACATCAGGAATGTTTCTGTTGTCAGTGTAGACTTATTCAAAAGACTAAAGATGGCTGATCCACCTAACCCTACCAGTCCTAACCCCACTACCCCAAACCCTAACCCTACTAACTCTAACCTTACTAACCCAAACCCTAATCTTACTAACCCTACCTTACTAACCCAAACCCAACTAACCCTAACCCTACTAAGCCTAACCCTACTAACCCAAACCCTACTAATCCTAACCCTACTAACCCAAACCCAACTAACCGTAACCCTACTAACCCAATCCCTAACCCTACTAACCCTAACCCTACTAACCCAAACCCAACTAACCGCAACCTTACTAACCCAATCCCTAACCCTACTAACCCAAACCCTAACCCTAACAGGCCATAGAACAAAACTTAGAGACAACAACTCCCCCATAGGCAACACCATTTTCAGTTGTAATGTTGACAACAATGACGACACACATCAATGATGATGTAGAACAGTAGAAGTAGAGATAGTCATACATGAGACATAGATGTGTGCAGAAGAAGAGAAAGACAAGCTTAGTGACTTCATGGGAAGTCCACCAGCAGTCTATATGTGTGTTTTTTGTGTTGTAAATATTTCTAAGTGTTCATGGACAGCGACTACAAACATCAACCAGGTTTGTACCGGGAACCATTCAGTCTGTGTATTTCCTGTTGTGCGTGTGTGTCTGATGTGTGTGTTAACCCTTTTAGAGCGTTTCCATCTGACTGACTGTTTCTGTTGCAATACGCTGCCTGATCCCCACCAGGCCGGTTCCCAGTCTCTCAAACGGTTTAATCTCTCTCTGAGCTCTCGTCCGCCCACACAACTACATTTATGCAAGTGTTGGCCTTCTTTGTCTAGTGAAGAGAATGTGCTATTGAAATGACCATTGCATAAGGAAGATATTTTTTAGCATGCAAAGTAGGAGTTGTATTTGCATTTTAAAGAGCTAGAAATTACCCAGAGTACCCTTGAGGTTCAGATTCATGTGCTCTGAATCCAGATCCTCTTAAATTCTTCCCTATTTTTTTTGAATAATTGCATTTAATTTGTACGCATATGTTATCTTTATATGGTGTTTGAAAGAGGAATGGGGTCACATCAGTTCTGATACCAGTGGGACATGAATGGATGGCTTCAGTGGACGTGATTTAATTTCAGGTTGTCTTCTTTTGTTTTATTGCTCCAAGAAGAAGAAGAATCTTCAGTCCTTCAGATTCTGGATAGTGATTAAAACACAACTTGTGATGCAGACCTTAAGTCAGGCTGGTCACTCCTGGTTCTCTGATCACATTTTGTGATCAACTAAAAACCTAAAGAACAAACTTGCTGAGTTAGTAGTTGCTTAGGTTATCAGGCAGTAATGGTATCAATCAATCAAGTTTTATTTATATAGCGCTTAATCATGGCAGCAGACATTTCAAAGCGCTTTAACAGACAGAGAAACCCAACTGAACCCTCCAGAGCAAGCATAAGCGACAGTGGAGGGGAAAAACTCCCTCGATGAGGAAGAAACTCTGGGCAGGACCCAGACTCTTTAGGGCGGCCATCCGCCTCGACCGGTTGGGTGGAAAAGAAATCAAAGGAAGATAAGAACAGGGTCGGAGAGAGAGAGACAGAGAGAGAGAGTGACAGATAGGCCAGATAGAGACAGTGTCAATATCGTTAAGGTTGTTGAAGTCAAGGCACAATTACAGCTGCGTGGATGACTGTATGTCGGCACGGAGGAAGAAAGGAAGCAGGATCCCAGCCAATGGATAGTTGAGGGGTGGTACTGGTGGGCTTGGAGGAGAAGGTCCACAGCACATGGAGAGATGGTGCACCAAGGTAGCCCTCCTTGGTGCGGCATTGGGTGTGAACTGTGTGGTAGATGAGTCCAGTGATCTTCTGGTCACCAGTCTAGTGGTGAGTCAGACTATTAACCAACAGCTGTTACTGTGATGGTTAAGAGAAGTCAAACATCTGATTGAGGTCAGCGAGAACCAAACGTTAAACAGCCCGTCTGCTGCTTTGTGCTGCATCACTGGACTTCATACCAGTAAGAGGTCTGTCCATGTGGATCAGGGTCTATATAGCCTAGTCCACCTTTGAGTGTGGTCTAAGCAGTTGATCATTATGCAGGATGGAGGTTGATACCAGGTCTGCTTGCAAGAACATCTTGCTAGAAAACAAACCGATCAAGGGGAAGCTAGGATCTACAGGGTTTTGCCAGGTGGAGGAACATGGACTACGGTCTTGTCTGTCATGTCCTCTACTTCAAAGAGAAGCAGTTGGCCTCGTCCATCAAGGATGGTTGGGTTGACCGTTTGGATGACCTTGGGCCTCCTGCTGACCACTGCTCTTCTTTCTCTAGCCAAGAAGAGCTGGTTTGACATCCATCCAGCAACAAGAAAAAATATGGTGTCAGTGGAATTTTAAAGGTCCCATATTCTGTTTTTTTTAATTTATGTCATTCAGCTGTCAGATGTTCAACTACACTGTATTTGAAATGTATTGCCCCAAAGTGATCCGTGGTCCTCAGTATCTTTGATTGAAGATACTTCTAATCTACTGCCTCATGTGAAAGGGTTGGCCATTATATGTTAATGACCTCCCCCTGTCAACACCTACCACACCCCCAGATGCGGTGCACATGCTCCACCATCCGCCTGCACTTAGTCAAGGACTCCTAAACTCTCAGTAACTTCTTTCCTACGCCTTTCTCTCTTATTTTTTTCTCTTATTTTTCATGATAAAACTGTTAATTTTTCTACAGTAATCATGGAGCTGCTTTCTTACTCAGTCAAACGTGACTCCGTTACTCCATTGTGTCAGCTGATCGAACCGAGACTGGCAGGTAAACATCACGGAGGATTTGTGGAGAAAAACACACAGTGTTTGCAAATGGACAGAAATCAGTGGAGACAACAACATATGATTACAGACAGGAGGTAATTAAAGCCGTGTGTCCAGACAATCATCACAGACAATGAGAGATCGCTGGCTAAAAACAGTTAAACAGTGCTAACCCAGTCTGATCTGCTAAAAATGGGTAATGTATATGTGTGTGTGTGAGACCGAAATGGAGTTAGCTCTTTAGCCTCTTTAGCCAAATACAATTTCACTTTGCTTATAGTCATAAGCAACTGTAAATACTGTATAAAGATAGCTTGTTTGTGTGTGTTTGTTCGCTATGATCTGAGGATACAGGCAAGCTACATATACACAGACCAGAGCAGAGTTATCTAGTTAGTCAAATGCTGGCTGACTTCAACAGCTTGTGAGGAACTTTCATTGTGTAACTCTGAGCCATGTCATTACCACACAGTGCTACTTTAGCCTGAACACGAACTCCACCTCGGGGATGACCACGCCCTTATCAGTGTGGGCATGTCAATCTATATGGCTCATGATAGGTCAATCACTCCCGTTGTTACATCAAAATAGGAGCTGTGCCCAAAAGGATGGTTTTGATTCCCTCAGCCATAAAGTCCAAAAGATTTCAAATATTTACTGATGCAGGAAGCGTTTGTTTTTCAGATTCTAGGAGTTGGTAGGGTTAGGGAGGACCACTATGTATATGTAGAAACCTGAAGAAATGTGTTTTTCAGAAGGGACCACGTTAAAGTCTTATGCCTCTGAAATGAAGTTTCTCTGTTAAGCAAAAGTCTCCTGGACCAATAGATGAGGAGAACATCAGCAGTCATTTTCTGAACGATGATTTCCACATAGACACAAACACAGGGTGTAAATATATCAGTGCTGGGGGGCTGCTGGGCGTCAAAGCCTACATCCTCCAGAGGAGGAATGGAGCCTGGACTTCCAGTTTGAGTGGATGATGTAGGGCACTCTGGGAGCATGTGGGTGGATGAGTGGGTGGGAAGTGCACACAGACAGGGGGTGGGTGGTTGGGGTAGGGGTGCCTCAGGCTCACAGTATTGACTGCAGGGTTCAGTAATTCTATTCATATCCAGCCACAGATTTCAGAAATAATAGAGGGCAAGAGGAAAGGAGAAGATGGTAATGTCCACCCCCCCACTCTTCACGAGGGACCTCATTGATGAAGATATCTCCATGTTATCTCTGCACCATTTCTGACGGTGTACACATGTTCGCTTTACAGAGGTCAATGACCCTTCTTGTGATTCCGTTCCTGACCTTACACCCCAGATCTACGTATCTGAAATGAATTGAATGATTTACGAGCCCATCTCTTCACAGTATCATCACAGATGAGGCAATGAAAGTAGAGTGTTCCTAATAGTGAGTTAGATAATCAGCAAACATTTTATTGGAGATTGAAACCCGAACCACTGTCTTCTGTCTGAACTGTTTTCAACGCATCAAAATCAGTTGCACCCTATGTGATGATCTGTGTCTGTCACATTTATAATGTGCCTGGCTTTGTTTTTTATTTATTGGTTTTCATTCTAGGTATATTGCTGGTTTTCTGTCGTCTTCTGGATTCGTTGCACCTGGTTTTCACTGATTGCCTCGTTTAGTGTTCAACCAATCTGTGTTTAGTATTTCCCAGTTTTCACTCCCATGCAATGTGCTGATCATTACTTTCACCTAAACCTAATTTAGCATCCTGGTCTGCGTATTTAAGTGCCTTCACTGCAGTTTAGCCTTGTTTCAGTGTAGTTCAGTATTATTTTCTGCAGAGAGTCATGTCTGCCAATCGGAGTGATGGTGAGTTGAAGCCTATATGAGACTTCGAACCACTGTAGGCAACTGGTTCGAGTAACGGTTTATTTCTTGATGCTTCATGTGCACACGAAACCACCTGCTGGCCTTGGATGCCAACAGGCAGCTGTTGTGTTCATGTGTGATCCATTCTGTTACTGTTTACATCAGATCGTACAACAGGAAACTGACAGCCACACGCCAGGACCGGAAGAGAAGTTTGTGGTCATATCATTCATTGTTACTTCACCTCGTGAGGCACAGGTGACTTCAGCCAATCTAAACTGGCCTCTTGTGATGAGGTCATTATCACTGCTGACAGTGGCTGTAATTGGTCTGTTGCTGAACGGACTTGTTTCACTTAACACTGAATATCTTCGAGTGCTATCACTGTCAACATGGAGCAACTTTCCTCTGCAGATTCCATCTCTATCCTTTAATTACTCCAGTCAACTTCAAAAAGGGATGACTTCATGCAAATGGTCGTCTTGACCTTCAGCTGACCTCTATTCTTTATAAATAAGTTTGTGATTTGATAGAGGAGGACCGGAGTGATGTTAGTTCAGCCCTGCTAGCTGATCAGATGGCAGCCGGACCACATGACCACAACCTTTCAGCTCTAGTCAGTCTCCCTTCCTGGGGGGCTGGAGCCTCGGGGCCTCGTCTCGTCTTGGATGAGGTCCAAACAGCCAATCAATACAGGCTGGAGTGGATGGAAACAAGCATTGCAGCTCGGCTCGCTGTCCTGCCAGGCGTCTGTGCAGAGATGGAGTGAGGACACCCAACACCATCAGAGATGATTCACCGCCTTCCCTCACCTCACCTTGTTTCCCACAACCTCGTCAGTCTCCTCTGGGTTTGCTCGTCTCTGTGCTCGCAGGCATGCTGCATGTGTCATCTGGGGGTGTGTGTGTGTGTGTGAGTGCGTGCGGGGGATGCTAATTTACCTCATCTGACCCAATTCTGCTTTGGATGAAATGAAAACATTTTTATGTTAACTTAGAAAACCTTGAAAACAGATTAGTGGAAGACAAACGGCTCACTTCTGGAGAGAGAGAGAGAGAGGGAGTCTATATATTTTGAGATGTTTTATGTTGTGCTGTTGCAGTCTGAAACTGGGTTGGTCAGATCCAAAGAGATCGGCCCTCTGTTCTGAGGTGATGAATGTTTTCTGGTGCAGTCTCTGTATGATGGCCTGGAATTGTGTTGGTATATCATGTTGCATGCTCTGCTGGTATTTGGTGTCGGAAAGCTGTCTGTTGGCTTCCAGTAAATATTATTGCCTGTCCATAATGACTGTTTTGGACCCTTTGTCTGCCAGTCTAATAATGTTGGGTTATTTGACAGTTGAGTTAAGGCCCTGCGTTCTTCCTCCGACAGATTGTCTGGGACATCCTTTGGAGGACTGTAGGAATGCAGTTTCAAAAGGTGTTGGGTTTTTTTTGTCCAGTTGGGATAAGTTGTGTTCCCAGTTTGAGGGGTGTCTGAAGGGCATACGTTTGAAGTCCTGTTTGAATTGGAAATAATCATGTTGGTGTGTCTTAAGGTTAGGGTCAGGGGTTAGGGTTATGGGTTGGATTAAAATCCTTTTTACTGTCATGACACATAAATTAGAGTAGTAACTGCCCTGTCATCTGGAGCAGATGATGTTGTAAACCTTAACCCCTAACCCTAACCCACTGGGTTGTACTAGGATATGATACTCGTATGATATGACTGAAATCTTGCTGTACTCCATTGCTGTGTTGTGATTGGTAGAACTGTGTGGTGGGCTAGAAACCCACTCCCTCATGTGGCTGGATGGTGTCTTGCAGATCTACAGCTAAATAACCGTAAAATAGGGTCATTACTATTTTACTTGGCCCCCCAAATAAAATCTCTCGTGACCCAACTGTAAGTCTTGACCCAGTCTTTGCCACGATGTTGTCATGAACCTTTCTTTTACATCCACTCTTGACATTTGGAGGTGTCATGTGATCAGTGCTGCTTGATGAGAGGCTAATTCAGTCCAGTGAATGTTGGGTAAAGACATGTCCTGGTGTTTCACGCATTTCATCAGAGGTTTAGCCGGTGCAGCAAATTTCAATGTTTAGGTAACGTTACAATAATCGTGCTGGAGCCACCTGCTGGTAACAGGAAGTCGGTCTTCATTCACTGACGGAGGACTGTGTGTCCATAACCATGTCAGGCACTCAGACGTGAATCCTCTGTGTAGAGACTGTGTTAGTGATCACATTCCTTCTGATATCTGTCCAGCTCACAGGACCACATTGATCACATCTCTCCTTAGGGATTTCAGGTCATATTAAGGTCTTGACATGTGCATGTATCACACGCTAATGGATACTGCCTCTGCTCTCAGTCCGACTGGATCTCACCCACCGGTGCCATTCTCCAGCCCATTAGGATCCGGTTTCCAGCATGGAAACTTTGCTCAGAGCCCATTCCCCGCGTCTCCATCAGTAATAGAACATCAGAGTGATCATCCATCCCTCCATGTCTGTAGCCAGACTGGCGGCCCCGCCCAAAGCCAGCCAGAACCCATGAGCTCATGGGCCACAGAAAGGCCTGTGGAAGGGGTTGGAGTCCAACAACAACACCAATACTTCAGTTGGTGCATAATGTGCTGGAGTGAATTTAAACATCCTGCTTCTAGAAAATGAATTTTAGTGTTGATGAAGCACCAACCAGAGGAATTTAACCCCTGTGTCCCGCTTCATCTTTAGGTGGCAGTGTCTTCTCTTAGCTTTGAACATACTAGATAACTAGAACTAACTACCACTAGATACCTAACCTATTCTACAGTATTGGTACTTAGGTCTGAGGCCCCGTCCACACGCACTAAGTCTTTTTGAAAATGTACCTTTTCTCTCTGGTTACAACGCAAATATCCGGGACAAAAAGATGTTTTTGAAAACGTCGACCAAAGTGAAGTTTTTTTTGAAAATGCCGGTTATGGGTTGTTGTGTGTATGGCACTAGGACACCAGCGATGTGCAGGGTGGTGTGTGATGATGGAAGACGTGATGAAGGACGCGGTCCAGGGTATCCTCACCTGAACTGGGCGTGGCTTGTTGCCTGTGGGTCACTGCTGCTGATGCCGGAAATCATGTCACCAGAGTTAGAGGGAGGAAGCAGCGATCAGCCACCGGCCAATCAGATGACCCGTCTAAACAGGCCAATCAGACGACCTGTCTGAACACAAATGCAGTCGACTAGTTTACAGAAATAACTAGTAGTAGTTTGAGCTTTAGACCTGATATGTTAGTAGTTAGTCCTAGTAGTAGTCATAGTATAACCTCAAGTTACTACTACTTATTTCAGGGTCTCCGTTCACACCTGCCCCCCCCCCGTTCAGTGGGTGTTTGTTGGTTAGCTGCTCAGCTAGAAGAAGATGCTAAGAAGCTAAGACATAGAAGTGGGTCGTGGTTCCACGTGGCGGCTTCGAGGGGGTGGGGGGTAAGTGGTGTGCTGTGGTGCATTGTGGGCCGGCGGCTCCAGCTGCCCTGCCGCTGCACCGCTTTGCTCAGGCAGCATCTGGTAGGCAGCCAATCACAGCGCAGCGAAGCAGTGCCACTTCAGTTCAGTGTGTCAGACGGAGCGGGGGAGGGACGGGGGGGGGGGGGGGGCAAGGTGAAAGAAAGACATGGAAATAGCAGATGGGGGAAAGGGGAGGGGTGAGACGTAGGAGGGAGCGGAGAAGAGGGGGGGGCGGGGGGGCTGCATCGACCGACAGATTCCAGCATCTCTCCTGCACCGTTTTTAGAGCATGAATCAGAGCAGCTGATTGGTCCGTGTCCTCACTGCAGCCAGAAGAGCCCCCACCGGTCTGAAGAAGAGCCCCCACCGGTCTGAAGAAGAGCCCTCACTGGTCTGAAGAAGAGCTGTTCCCTTTACAACACCCACACTACCAGTGGAACCTCCTGCTGGGGGGGGTCGGTAATCAGACAAACCGTTTGTTCCAGGACCGAGGTGCCCCCCCCATCAGACACGTTGATCTGGGTCAGCGGCGTCCAGACAGGCTGCTCTCATCCTCTGACCCCCATGTCTGCCTGCAGGCCCCTCCCTGAGCCGTGTGTCTGCCCCCCCCCCACCAGGTCAGAGTCGCTAAGCTGCTCCTCCCTCGTTAAACAGCACGCTAATCATCGCTAAGTTAATGCCATGCTAATCACCGTTAAGCTAACGCCACGCTAATCACCGTTAAGCTAACGCCACGCCTAGCTAACGCCAGACAGCAAACAACAAACACCAGCGACTGTCTGGCTGACCCGGGTCAGTCCAGAACCTGAACCTGAACCAGCGGCCTATCTCATCCAGGGGGAACCCCGCCTCTCTGTCGCCCCCCTCCATTTTGTGTGGGCGGGGCTTCAAACTCTGACTCTCATTATTTGTCAGAACTCCGTGAAATTTTTACAAACGTCTAGTGTGGGGGGGGTTCAGTCAGTAATCTGTTACTTTACTGTAAAGTACTGTGTGTGGGGTGGGGGTTTGGGGGTGGGAACCAGCAGCTCTGTTGGGGGTGTGGTCTGGACTGAAGGAGGTGGGGCTTTAGATGAAGGAGGCGAATGAGGAGAAAAACGATGCTGGGCTGAGGGACGTCCCACACTCGGGTCTGTCCTGGTGGGGGGGAGGGGGGTCACTCGTGTCTGTCCTGCCCTGTGGGGGTCACTCAGATCTGTCCTGATGGAGGAGGGGGGGGTTACTCGGGTCTCTCTTGGGGGGGTTACTCAGGTTTGTCCTGGGGGGGGGGGGTCGCTTGGGTCTTCTGTGGCCCCTGGAGACGGAGCCCCTGGGGGTCTCACTGCAGGCACGCTCAGAGAGGGACATGTCCACACACACACACAGCATCTTGGTCGAAGGGGCGGTCTTGTCATTTAGCCACGCCTCATCCTCACCGTTCGAACCAATTATCTGCCGAATATGCAAATGAGGCCACTGCGCCGCAACGCCCCGCCCAGGCGGTGACGTCACCCACGTCTGCGTGTCTGGCTCTGGGAGGGAGCGCTCAGAAGCAGCGGAGGACCTGCGGGCACCGGGGGGACATCTACCGGGACGGGCAGGACCAGGAACCCACGGAACCCGGTCCATCCGCGGCCTCACCGACCCACCCGGCTCCGGTGTCTCCCTCCTCCCCCCTCTCCGGTCCCGGTCCCGCCGCAGCCATGCCCAGCTCGTTGTTCGCGGACAGCGGCGCCCCGGGGGGGCCGCTGGACGAGCAGAGCGCCCTGCAGCTCGCCCTGGATCAGCTGCTGCTGCTCGGCCTGGGGGGCGACGAGCCCCCGCCGGACGAGCCCCGGAGGAGGAGCGTCAACATGACGGAGTGCGTCCCGGTACCGAGCTCCGAGCATGTGGCGGAGATCGTCGGCAGACAGGGTGTGTGTCCCGAGCCTCCGTGTGTGTGTGTGTGTGTGTGTGTGTGTGTGTGTGTGTGTGTGTGTGTGTGCGCGTCCGAACCGGGACCGGCACCGGACTGCTCAGGACGTGAACTTTGTCCCCGTCTGGTCACGTAGCCACACGCCGTCTGTGTCTCTGGGGGGGTGAAGGTGTGTGTGTGTGTGGGGGGGGGGGGTCAGACTCTCTTTGTGTGTGCAGAGGAATCAGAACCGGATTCGGTTCTGGACTGCGGTAAAAACCGGTTCTGAGGAGCTGAAGGCGCGTCTGGAGCTTTCATCCCGCCCCCGGTGGAGGGGGGGGGGATAGAGGTGGTGGGGGGGTCCGTGTCGTGTTTCTGCTCAGATGTAGGTCACGCAGTTCGGTAACCCACATCAGTGTTTCCCTCATGACCGGGAGCGGGGCGGTGATGATATCCCTTGGTTCTGGTTCTGGTTTGGTTCGGGTTCGGATCCCCCCCCCAGGGACCCACTGACCTCCATTCAGCCAGGAATCCGACCAGACAGCCTCCTCCAGCTCATCAATGTGGATTAGAACCGTCTGGGGTCACGTGGGAACACGCCGACCCAGTTCATGGTCAGCAGCCCACGTGGGGCTGGACTGGAACCGGAACCTGGCCTGGGCCGGTTCTGGTGACGTCATGCCTGATGTCCTTATGAGGCTGTTTCCTCATCTGCCCCCCTTTTCACAAGGTGTGTGTGTGTGTTTGTTAGCATGGTGTGTGTGTGTGTGTGTTAGCACGGTGTGTGTTAGCATGGTGTGTGTGTGTCAGGAACCGGGTGTGGCTCCAGGTGGGCAGTGGTGTAATTGGCAGAGGAGGGCAGGGTTCTTCCTGTCCTGGTGGTTTAGGTGGAGTGTTGTACTGCCTGTTGTACTGCTTGTTCTACTGCCTGTGTTGTACTGCTTGTTCTACTGCCTGTGTTGTACTGCTTTGTTCTACTGCCTGTTGTACTGCCTGTTGTACTGCTTGTTCTACTGCCTGTTGTACTGCTTGTTGTACTGCTTGTTGTACTGCCTGTTGTACTGCTTGTTCTACTGCCTGTGGTGTACTGCCTGTTGTACTGCTTGTTCTACTGCCTGTGTTGTACTGCGTGTTGTACTGCGTGTTGTACTGCGTGTTGTACTGCCGGTGTTCTACTGCCTGTGTTGTACTGCGTGTTGTACTGCTTGTTCTACTGCCTGTGTTGTACTGCGTGTTGTACTGCCGGTGTTGTACTGCCCGTTCACCGTGGGTCAGAGACGACTGCAATTTCATCTGTGCTGTATGTCGTGTACAGTATATATGGTACACTTGACAATAAAGCTGACTTTGACTTTGACTTTGAGTGGGTGTGGCTGGAGTTCGTTTCCATGGTAACCAGCATCAACAGTTCTCCCGAGCAGTAGCAGGCTAATAGTGTAGCATGTAGCATTGTAAGCTCTTTGCACTGACCCCTCCTCTGCTCCTCCCCCCCCCACCCCCCCAATAGGTTGTAAGATCAAGGCCCTGCGAGCGAAGACCAACACCTACATCAAGACGCCGGTCCGGGGGGAGGAGCCTGTGTTTGTGGTGACGGGGCGGAGGGAGGACGTCGCCATGGCGAGGAGGGAGATCATCTCCGCGGCGGAGCACTTCTCCCTGATCCGGGCCTCCAGGAACAAGAACAGCAGCCTGACCGGGGGGGGCGGACCCCCCAGCCTGCCGGGGCAGACCACCATCCAGGTGCGGGTGCCGTACCGCGTGGTGGGGCTGGTGGTGGGCCCCAAGGGGGCCACCATCAAGCGCATCCAGCAGCAGACGCACACCTACATCGTGACCCCCTCCCGCGAGCGCGAGCCGGTTTTCGAGGTGAGCGGCATGCCGGAGAACGTGGAGCGGGCGCGCGACCACATCCAGGCCCACATCGCCGTAAGGACGGGGGGGCTCGCTCCGCCGCAGGACCACAATGACTTCCACGCCAACGGCACAGACGTGGGCTTCGACGCCGCCCCGTGGGTCGAGCCCCCCCATGGGACGACCCCAACGCCAGCCCGGAAACCCTTCTCCAGTTTCCGCAATGACTCGTCGTCCTCGCTGGGGAGCGCCTCCAGCGACTCCTGCTTCGGGACTGGGGGGTCGCGCATGGCCGACTACAGCCCCCCCAGCCCCGCCCTCAGCTACAGCCCCAACAACAACAATAACAACAACAACAACAACAACATGGACGGCAACACCAACGGGAACCGCTTTGTCTACGGGGGCGACTACGCAGACTTTGACCCTACAGGGGCTCCGCCCGGCCTCCTATGGTCCACTGGGGGGGGCACGCCCACCTCCCCCTCCGTGTTCTCCACCAACACCTCCAACAACGCCAACGTGAGGGGCGACAGTCGTACCCCTCAGCCCGCGTCGTCGCCTCCCCCGCACCATCACGGCGGGGGCGCCGGCGAGTACCCGCTGGCCCGGCAGGTGCGCAGCGACTCCGTTGGGGGCCCGCTCAGTTTCCCCGGGTTCTCTGGCGCCGTGGCGACGCTACCTGGCGCTCACCTGCCAGAGGTGCTGTGTGACTCCGCCTCCTCCTCCTCTTCCTCCTCCTCCTCCTCCTCCTCTGGGACCAGCAGGAAGGGCAGCCGCGACTGCTCGGTGTGCCTGGAGAGCGAGGTGATCGCGGCCCTCGTCCCCTGCGGACACAACCTCTTCTGTTTGGAATGCGCCCATCGCATCTGCCAGCAGGAGGCGCCGCGATGCCCCGTCTGCCACGCCCCCGTCACTCAGGCCATACGGATATTCTCATGAGACCGGCGGCAGCCCGCCCTGCCGTCAGGGGCGTGTACAAAGGGACACGTGGGGGGAGGGGCCGACCCCTGTGTGGGCGGGGTCAGGTTGTTCATAGGATAGTGTAGCTTGAGGAATCTTTTCAACATAAATGCATGTTTTAAACTTCCAATAATCAATAGTTCTAGTAGGTTCTATTAGGTATGGGGCTGTCTGGGTCAGCCCATTGAATGTAGGGGGTGGGGGGGCGTCATGGCTTCCAGCCAATCAGGACAACAGACTGCAGCTCGGGGTCAGAACCAACAACATATCCCAGACTGGGGGGGTCTCCAGTCAGATGGATTTTATTCTCACGACTTGAAGGTTTTATTTCTCAATGTTTACAGATTTAATTACGTTCAGTCGACTTTTCTAAACCGGATTTATTTTCATACACCGGAGGGCAGCGAGGGGGGGACGTCCACATGGCTGTAGGGGGGGGGACGTCCACACAATGTGTGTTTGACTGACTGTAGGGAGGACATCCACACGAGGGGGGACATTGACACGATTGTAGGGGGGGATTTCCATGCGGTTTGTATTTGACTGACTGTGGGGGGGGGGGGGGGGGGGGGCGTCCACATAGTCTGTGTTTGACTGACTGTAGGGGGGGACATCCACATGATGTGTGTTGACTGAATGTAGGGGGGGCGTTTACAGGATGTGTCTTTAACCAACTGGTGGTGGGGGGGGGGGTGTCCACTTGGTGTGTATTTGACTGACTGTAGGGGGGGACGTCCACATAGTCTGTATTTGACTGACGGTGTGGGGGGGGGGTGTCCACTCGATGTGTGTCAGACAGGATTCTGTGGGGACAGTTTTGCCTCAGCGTACTTTTTACAGTAATACGAACGTATTTTTTTCTAGTTGACGACTCTTTGAAACAAACTTAGTAAGTTGAGTTTCTGCTTCCTGAACTTTGTAGGGACTCGGTCCCGGTGGACTGACAGGCTTCTGTTGCACCACTTCTATTTTAATACGTTTGTTTACCACTTGTTTATGTATATGTAGGTGAAGTTACTTGAGCATAAATGTACTTTATTGAGCAAAGTTTAAGAACAAAGTATATTTTATTTTATGATAAAGGGTCTTTAAACTCATGGTCAAATATTATATTTGCTGAGACGAGATTTGAAATGTATCAAGAGTTTTATTTTTCTGACATTTAAAAAGGTAAAACTTCCGTAACGGTGCTACTTCATGTTTTTTTTTAAGTATTTCTATACAAGCCAATAAAAGTGGAACATTGAGGAGGTGTGGCCTGCTGTGTTGCTCCATGACCTTTAACCCTCCTGACTCACATGGATGACCACATGGATGAACGGGTCACATGATCGCCGTTGGCCGCGACCCCACACCTGACCAGCTGGCAGCACTACAACACATGAGACGCTCTGGTTCTTCTGTTCAGGTGAAACCAGCATGGGATCCCCAAGAGTGTCACATCGTGTGTCCCCCAGAGAATCACATTGTGTCCCTCCAGAGCGTCACATTGTGTACCCCCCAAGAGTGTCACATCATGTGCACCCTAGAGCGTCACATCTTGTCCCCCCTGAGCTTCACATCATGTCCCCCAAGAGCGTCACATCGTGTCCCCGAAGAGTTTAACATCATGTCCCCCCCAGAGCGTCACATCGTGTCACCCCCAGAGCGTCACATTGTGTCCCCCCACCCCAGAGCGTTACATGTTGTCCCCCAAGAGCATCATATCATATCCCCCCCCCAGAGCGTCACATCTTGTCCCCCGAGAGCGTTACATCATGTACCCCCCGGAGCTTCACATTGTGTCCCCCAAAGCGTTGCATCGTTTCCCCCAGAGTGTCCCCCCCCCCACAGCGTCACGTCCTGTCCCCCAGTGGAAGGCTTGTAGGCAAGGACGGATTGGAAGGTCCGTTTCCGTGACGACTGTTTGCTAGTTTAGAAACGTTCCGCTGTCACACGACCAATCGGTGAAGACGATCCTCAGGTTCACCGATCTGTCTGACGCCTGACTGCCTTCACAGGACGTGGACGTTGACGGATGGGGTCAATGTGGACGGATGGGGGGCTAGCGGATGTCTCTGCATCAGGAGTTTGAGAGACCAGGACCAGCAGCCCGCTCCAGCAGCCATCCTGGTCGGGGTCATTGTCCGTCCTGTGACCCCATGCAGACGGGAACCCTGTCCTTACCAACCCTGTCCTTCAGTTCATTCCTGCATTGGGGGGGTTGGGAACGCTCCTGCCTGCCGTGAAGGACGGTTCTGACCCGTTCCCCTCCCCCACCCTGTGGCTCCTGCTGGAAATTGTGACGTTAAACGCAGGCTTTGCTGCTGGGGAGTAAATGGAGCGCCGGCGCTAATGATAGGTTGGAGATGGAAACATCCATCGGCCCCGAGCCGGGCCCCAGAAACCCTGTTATTAGGAAGCAGCGTCACCGCGGCAACAAAGAGCTGACCAGTGTTTTCAGACAGACAGACACACCGAGTTCATCTGGAGCCCCCGTCCTCACAGGAGGAGGAAGACGCCCTGAAGAACCACACAGACAGCAGTTCTATGTCATCATGCTGATCACATGATCAATGGCATGGTGTGACAACATGAGGGAAAGACTAGGGAGAAGGCCAGTGTAAGACCATAGATCAAAGCTATTGCTATTGCTATTGCTCAGTGTCAGCAGGTCAGAGCACTAGGTTTGATCTTTGACCTATGCAAGTCGGTCACAGTAAAATTTTGAATCCAGGAGTGTTGCAGGATATTGCAGTCTGTGACTGCACTGGTTCTAGTTTAATGATGTTTTCTGGATTGGATGCATCACGTGGTTGATCACGTCTCCCTTGGTTCTGTCCCAGTCTGGACCCTGAACGAACCACACCCTAATCCGGGCTGTTGCTATAGTTGGCATGCTAGCATCCAAGCACAGTAGACAGGATGTATCACAGCAGTGTGGTCGTCACACCAGAGATACACATAGAGGGATAACACAGCATACGCAATCATTTAGCATCACTGCTGCGTGGACAGGAAACTTTCCAAAGGGGGTGAGACACCCTGTGTGGGTCACCCTGTGTGGGTCAGCGGTCCTTGGATGGACCTCTGACCCGGCTGATGAGAAGCAGGACTTGAGGGTTTACGCTGTGGTAACAGTGTTCAGTCCTGTCGAGGAACACGTCCATGTCTCTACTCAAAAGGGCAAATAGTTGGAACATTGCCCCACGTTCTGTTGTGACATCTGATGCTCATCAGTCAGACTCACTTTGGATCCTGATCTCATGTTGTCTCCCACGTCTTTAAACCAGTCATGTTTGGTTGACCTTCTTCTTGAGGTAACTAAGAGTGAGCTTCGTTACCACAGTCTGCTCCCCCTGCTGGTAACAGGACACTACTGCATAAGGGTGTGAGCTCACAGCCAGGAGGTTGTGTTGGGAGGTTCTCCATCTGTCTACATGTCTGTGGTTCTGACCCAGTGCGCTGACCCCTAGCTTCATGGTGATGTGTGTAGACCCTGTTTAAAAAGGGTTGGGTCTCTGGACATTTAAACATAAATTCATTTTCTACTATTAGTTGATCAGTTGTGAGGCAGAAGAAAAGAATCCACCGTCCTTCCCTTTGCAGCGCTCCACCTGAGGTCCCATGGAAGGGAAGAAGTCTGATTCTAGACAAGTCTAGATTCCAGAAGTCTGATTCTGGAAGTCCAGCGACCCACAAGCAACGATGTGGGATGTGACCAGCGACCCATGAGCAACTTCCTGGGATGCAACCAGCAACCATCGAGCAACTTCCTGAGATGTGACCAGGTGATCGCTCCAAGCGATGGCCAGACTTGACCTGTTTTGTTTGATGGTGGGATGACGGAGTAGAGTTTAAGGAGTCGGGGACAGTCTGGATGTGTGGGACAACGCGTCTATAAAGGACCTGACTCATTGACAGGTCTTACTGATACCCTCTGACCTCATGAAGGTTTGCTTCCCTGCTGCCTCATCAGGCCGGATGTCGCCCACCATCACAGGGCTGTGACCCTTCTTTAGCTCAGCCTTAATTACAACAATTTAGTAACAGTTATGTTTAAAATAACACAAATATTTTAATCTATTGTGTTGTATGTGGGTTGGCCTGTGGGCAGGCCTGTTCGGTACGCGTGCGTGTCGTGTGTGATTGTAGGTGTGGGTGAAGTTGACCTTCAGGGATCACATGTCCTGTCGGCTGTAAAACAAAACAGTAACGATTTCCTCAGGTTTAAAATGATCATCTGACATCAACATCTGGGTGTTGTTTATCTCCACAACTAGCTGACCACACCCTCCCGACGCCCTCTGGGAGGAGGCTACTCTTTTTACACAATGAAGAATGGCATTCTGGGAAAGCCACAAGCAGTTCTGGCTAGTCTCTTCCGATACATAGGTCTGTCCAGTGTCCTCTCATACACAGGTCAAATCTCATTTTATACATAACTCTTTTCATCCCATATTAAACCGTCTAGTCTTATCTCATAGATAGTTCTGTCGAGGCTCATCTCATACATAGCTATCTATTCTCATCTCATAGACAACTGCCTCATCTCGTAGATAGTTCTGTCTACGCTCATCTCATACATAGTTCTCTCGAATCTCAACTCATCCATGGCTATTTATTCTCATCTCACACACAGATGTCTAGTCTCATCTCATACATGGGTTTGTCTATTCTCATGTCATACATAGCCGTCTGGTCTAATTTCATAGATAGTTCTGTCGAGTCTCATCTCATACATAGTTCTGTCTAGTCTCATCTCATACATAGTCCTGTCTAGTCTCATCTCATACATAGTTCTGTCTAGTCTCATTTCATCTCGTACATACAGTAGTTCTGTCTACTGTCATCTATTACATTGCTGTCTAGTCTCATCTCATACATAGCTCTGTTTAGGTCTCATCTCATACATAGAACTTTGTGGTGTCATCTCATACATTGTTCCTTCTAGTTTCATCTCCTACATAGTTCTTTCTAGTTTCATCTCATACATATATTTCTTTAGTCTCGTCTCATTCACACCTGTCTTGTGTCATCTCATATAGCTGTCTAGTCTCATACATGGCTCTGTGTGGTGTCATCTAATACATAATTCTGTCTAGTCCCGTCTCATAAGTAGTTGTCTAGTCTCATTTTATGCATAGTTCTGTCTAGTCTCATCTCATACATTCACTACATTTGACTCCTTATTTTGTTTTTCTAGCGACTCTCTTGTCAGAAGTGTTCTGGTATATTTGTCACATAGTGTCAGTGGCTTTAAGCTGTATTTATTCAAAAGGTTTTAAAACATGTTTGTGCCTCAGTTAGCATTTCGGTGAAAAGCGTTCATATTGACATCTGATGCGCGTCATTCTGCTGACTATCATGTCCAGCCTCCTGTTATGACACGTTAACAGGGATTAAATGTGATTTAATGAATGCTGGGATCCCTCCGTTCCCAACATTCTTTTTGGAATCCTGCAGAGATTGCTGAGAAGAAATCGGAGGAGAAATCTAGGATAATCTGTGGGTCACTTGTGGTCCTGATAATAGACGCCTCAGGCCCATTTGGCCATGCTTTTCTTATTAGTGTCTTCAAAAACTAAATAGTTTTATCTTAAAAAAGTACATTTTGTTACGATCTCCAAAAGACAGGCCAAAGGTCATACACAGGGCAGCAAGAGACAAAAATCGTGATCAAACAGGCAAAGGTCAAAATCCAGGAAAAGACAGACTAGGCTACACAAACTCGTGTTGTACAAAAACAGTCAAGGAGTAACAATAACCATTGGCATTCATGGCTCTATGCTCAAACCAATACTGAATTACACTGTGACGGTGCTAAATTGAAGTAAAGGCACTTAAGTACACAGACCAGGATGCTAAATTAGGTTCAGGTGAAAGTAATCAGCAGCACATTGCATGGGAGTGAACAACGGGTGATACTAAACACAGATTGGTAGAACACTAATCGAGGCAATGACGGAAAACAAGACCAGGTGCAACAAATCCAGAAGACGGCAGTAACAGAAAGCCAGACATACACATAGGATGAAAACCAATAAATAAAAGACAAAGCCAAGCCAATTATAAATGTGACAGACACAGATCGTCACACATTTTTTGATGGATTTCAGTCAAGATGCAGCAGTTCGCTAATCTATTCTTTATTTCAAAATAAAGGTTAAAGGAACATGAAGGTAATACTATGTGTGCTTCAGTAGATACTAACAGGGGCTCCTCATAAAACGCTGATTGTGTCGCAAGCAGGAGCTCATCCCATCAATCATTCATAGAACCCTCATGAATTGATCATACATGACATTACCATTACATAAGAAGGATTAAGATCCATGTGTCACATGAGACCTGTGGCGATAGTCTGGATACAGGAAGTGCTGCCTACGTCAACATTGAACACTTCTTGTCAGTGGGGGCCAAAGGTCCCAGGAAGTGAACCTAAACACACTGTCCTTTATTCACACCTAAATCCACTGTCATTCATCCATACCTAAACCCACTGCCCTTCATTCACACCTCCATTCACACTGACTCTCCTCATCCAGGCTGTAGCTGCTGGTATTTAACAGCCTTCCAGTCTCGTTGTCCAAGTGCTTGAGGTTCTGCATTGATACAGGACTCACAGTCCACCTTCTCTGGAACTTCATGCCTTAAAATGAATATTCTTAAATGATTTTTAATGGTAGCACATTCTTCTGATGACCAAGTTCGCTTGGCAGCAGCTTTTTTTTCTAAATATGTATGTAGGAACAGAACATAGATCAAAGAAATTAGGCCATCTATCGTCAAATTGCCCAAAAAATATATTGATTTTCTTCAGAAGGGCTGTTGAGACAATGTTTTCGATTAAACATACAGTATAAATTAATGACCATTAAAGAAAAATTGAGAAGCTTGCAAAATTAAAAAGTTAAACTGGTCATGTAATTGCATATTGCCCCCCACAATGCATGAAAAATTGATATCCGGTGAAGAAATTTAAAAAAACAACCTGGTATGTTAAACTATTAATAAAATGTTAAGATAGTTAACATTTTTTGGTTTCTGATGAATTCCATTAGGTATATTTATAATTTAGCAATCAATTAATGAGAATAATTAAACTTAGGTCACTTCTAGTTTTTGCTGACTTGCCCTTTTTTGACTGGTGTGATGTGGAGGGATTGTTAACCCCCTGGAATTCTAGATTTTCAGGGTCTGGAAACATAAGACAAGCTTATGAAATAGCTGTAATGACTGGATTAGCATTTCTGTCATGCATGTCTGGATAAGTGTATAAGAGAACAATGTTCCATGAACACTTAAGCCCATACGAAGACCAAACGTAACAGTTGTTTCAAGAACTGAAATTATTTGAAAACTGTATTTTGCGTATCATCAGACTGACGTGTTTAATTACTTTTTGAGATTCATAACAGCATATGTACGTCATGAATGTACTTAATGACTTTGCCCCTGAATTCTGCTACTGCTGCCTAGTTTAGTTTAACGTTCCATTTCAGGACAATGGCTATAAATTCTCAAAATTACTTATATTGTACTGATTTGTATTGTTGGCTGGTGTGATGACAGCTCTTTATTTTTTTTTCGATATGCTTTATCAACTGTTCAGTAAAATACTTAATAAGCAATGAAAATTGCCATTTTATTTTACAAAAGAAATGCAATGGTCGTAACTGTTTTATCAAATAAAAGACCAATTACAAAAATACCAATACCTCCTTTTTTCTCTTGTGAATCTTCCAATTCATCTTGTGAACACTGGGCCAAATCAATAGTTTCTAAAATGGTGACAAGTAAAAAAATCTTGTGAGCAATGTGTCACGCCCAGAGTTTTCCCTGCCTCACACCCTCAGTCAGCTGGGATAGGCTCCAGCTCCCCGTGACCCACAACAGCGGATAAAGTGGTAAAGAAAATGGATGGATGGATTTAATATCATTAACATCAAGGCCAATTTAATCCAGACTCTTCCTTTTATATTCTCCGAGCAATCCCTGCTCCAATGCCAGAAGAACCTTGCTTATTTTTGCTGGTTGTAGAGTCCCCTCCGGAAGCCGGTAGTGCTCTCTGTGCACACTGATGTTATGCCCAAGAAAATCTGCCAGCTGGTCAAGTTCTGTCGTCTTGAGATTCAGGACAGTTGAAAGGGTAGCAATATGTTTCCAGAGTTTTGTTGAAGTTAGTGCTTTGGGAGTTTTGAGGTTGTCACATTCATTCACAAACTCCCTGATGCATTCTGAGCCCTGGAGATGATGCTCAGAATGTGGCAATGTAAACAAGTATGTATTTTCATGCGGCACACCACACTTTTCTCGTCTCTTGGTCAGCATATCAAGTGATTCCCTCATGAGTGGGGTGAGGAGAACAGGAACCTTCCTTCCTCTCTTTGCAACTATGGTTATCCGAAGAAAATGTTGGCAAAGTTCTGCTCAAGTGCAGTAACGGCTAAGGAAACATCCTCATGGATGTCTGATGTGTGTCTTGTTGAGTAGGCAGACATTCTGGAAACCTCTCCTGCTCTGCAGCGGTTGAAGAGTATAACTTGCACCAGGGTCACTTTAGCAAGATCTTCCCAGCTAACGAGTGATAGCTTCTGTTTTAGGCAATGCAATCTTTGCTTCTGTTTTTAGAACAAAAGGCAATGAAGAATTTGGACATCAGCAGGATGTGAGCTGGAGGAGAAGGAGAAATTCTGGTTGGACTTTTGATGAAGTGATGCAGAGCATACCTAGAAGTGAGAGAGTTGTCATTGGTGCAGACTTCAATGGACATGTTGGTGCAGGTAACAGAGGTGATGAGGAAGTGATGGGCAGGTTTGGTATCCAGGAGAGGAACACAGAAGGACAGATGGTAGTTGACTTTGTAAAAAGGATGGAAATGGCTATAGTGAATACTTTCTTCCAGAAGAGGCAGGAACATAGGGTGACCTATAAGAGTGGTGGTAGGAGCACACAGGTAGACTACATCTTGTGTAGACGATGTAACCTGAAGGAGATCAGTGACTGCAAAGTAGTGGTAGGTGAGAGTGTAGCCAAACAGCATAGGATGGTGGTGTGTAGGATGACTCTGGTGGTGAGGAAGATGAAGAGGGCAAAGGCAGAGCAGAAGACGAAATGGTGGAAGCTGAAAAAGGAAGAGTGTTGCATGACTTTTAGGAAGGAGTTAAGACAGCCTCTGGGTGGTCAGGAGGTGCTTCCAGATGACTGGACAACTACAGCTAATGTGATCAGGGAGACAGGTAGGAGAGTATTTGGTGTGTCATCTGGAGGAAAGTAGATAAGGAGACTTGGTGGTGGAATGAGGAGGTACAGGAGTGTATTCTATTCATGATTTGACATCTAGCAAATGATGAATAATCACAGGTATGTCTCTGTAATGAAGGTAACTATCTATTAATGACCAAGTTAAAGTCCACTACATCAACATTAACAAGGGTAGCAAAAACTACAGGGATAGAACATTGAAGGGTCAACAAAGCCTTTAAACCTCTAACATTTCATAGGGTGCTATTTTAAGATAGTAATGCCCCAGGTTGGGTTTCTGACAGGTGTTGCCAAATGTTCATTAAGTCACATATTTTAAGTTACAGATTGAAGGGCCCCACAAGGGACACACTAGAAATGGAGTGTGTAAAATTACTGCGCTGCACAAAAGAGAAAACTTTGTGTCATGGATTTCGAGATATTTCCAAGTTAAAAGCATTGGTTCAAATGAAAGCAGTTTCTAAAATGATAAATGAACTCAACAATAAGAGCATTGTTCAGTCTATACTAGAGGAACAAGGAAATAAAACAACAAATGAAGGAGTAACATTATTTAGATTCAATATAGCCGTTTCAAACCTCTAACATTTCATAAAACGCAATTTAAAGACAATAATGACTTTATATTGTTTTGTTGACAAGGTGCTGCTAAATTGTTTATAAAGTCACATATTGTAAGTTACAGACAGAAGGGCCTCACTAGGGAAAGACTGGAAACGGAGTGTGTAAAGTTATCAGGCTACAACAAAAGAGAAATATGTCCAGGATTTCAGGACCCCACAAGGACATAACTAAGAACACAAGAGTGTGTAAATGCATCAAGCTGAATGTAGACAGAACTAGAAATATGACTGTAAAGTATAGCCTGTTACATCACGTTGGACATAATTCCAGGCAGTAGCTATGACTGCTCTAGTTAAAAGGACTACATAATGTACAGGTCAACGTATCTGCTAATGACGGTGTCTACACCAGTGCTTTACCTCTGTGCTGGCACAATCCTTGATGGAGTCCTCTCGGTAATGGAGATCCACAGGAAACATATTGGTCTCAAATGCTGGGGTAGAAGTTTGCTTGTTCTTGACCTGCAAAGCCAATTTTTAAAAAAGTCAATGTACATTAACAAAAAGGTCAGATCGAAGAGATCATATTGTTTTTAGATCAAGTGGTTGGTTTAGATAAGCATATATTTTGTTCATGGCAAATATGCATAACTGTGGTTTGCCTTAAACAATTTTTTTCATGGCAGTTTGGAAATCTGTGATTGTCATTTACTAATCATCCAAGGGATCCCTCTTCCTTGGATGCATCAATACTAAAAATGTAAGAAAATCACCCATTAAACATCCTACAACCTAAACATATTTCATCAATTATATAACAACATTTTCTCCATGAGCAGAGTAAACTATTCAGCGCATCAAATCTATTATATGGAATGTAACAATTCCTGTTCCAGAAAAGGTGTTTTTCTGATTGGTCTGAAATGCTAAACCTTACCATTGACATCTCAAGTTACAGTCAAAAATAGATTCACCTTTGCAATCCATCTAACATGAGTGATAGAAAATTGAGCTGTCTTCAATCATGTTATGTACTAACATGATTTCTTTGACCATGCTTACCATAATATTTGTTTCTGCCACTCAAATTCAAAAAGAAAAGTACTCCCTATCTTAGAGTACTTTCCCAAACCCCTTCCCATGAAGTGTGAAGACAGAAGAGCCCTGGTTCCAGGTTCTGTGTGAACAGAGACCTCAGTCCTCTGCGCTGCTTCTGAATTAACGCTTCAAGCTTTTGTGTAACAGAGTTTGAACAAAGACGTGACCCCCCCCTCACACTCCCCCACCCCCCAATGTGGGGTGGGTAAGGAGAGTTTTTACCCTTTTGCTCTGATTTTTCATTTGGAAGTGCTCAGAATCAGCCTTCAGTTTTTAATGGGGGGCTAAATGTTCCTGCTGGTTCAGAGCTGGAGCTGTGTGACCTCATGGGTCAAAGTTCAGGTCATTGTGTCATTGTGTGATGTCAGGACAGAAGTCAAGTGAGGTCCAGAGCAGCCAGAGAGGACGCTGACAAACACAACAAAAGCAACGTTCGGATAAATGAAGACGATCATTGTGAAAGAGAAGGGTTTGTAAAGGCCGGTGGGCGGGGTCTCCACGGCCGGTCACATGATGAACGACTCACCCAACACGCCAGGACAGAAATGGTGACCAGCATTCAGCATTCCACTCCATTTTCTCTAGAAACAACCTTTCACATGTTGAACATGTTCTACTTCCTTCTTCTTCCTACTTCCTTCTTCCCTTCTACTATTTTCAGCAGATTGGACCATATTTCTTGCTTCCACCCGTGTCTCAGAGTGTCAGTACTCGACGCTCCTCACCGTCTGACTCTCCTGTCAACAGAAACCAAAACAGTTGGCTTGATTCACTCCTGCAGAACGAGCTTCACGTCCTTCCTGGGGACAAGAGAGACAGAATCGATACCTTCAACCTCTGAAACATTTAAATCACTAACACCTTCACCCATCACACGTTCAAGGTGTGACAACAGGTGGCTGTAGCCCCGCCCACACAGAGGCACCTGCCTGATCGTGTCTCAGGATGAGGTGAATACTGGTGATCGGCATCAATCAAGTTTTACTTATATTTTATTTATATAGCGTTTAATAATGGCAACAGACATTTCAAAGCGTTTTAACAGACAGAAAAACCCAACTGAACCCTCTAGAGCAAGCGTAAGCAACAGTGGCGGGGAAAAACACCCTTGTTGAGGAAGAAACTCTGGGCAGGACCCAGATTCTTTTTGGGCGGCCATCCGCCTTGACTGTTAGACGGAGGTCCGGCCTGCTGTGCCTGTAAAACCTCAACAGGAAGCAGGGTTGACGCGGCAGCTAGGGCTGCAGGTCCACGACTAGTTGCTCCATCTGGATGTGATTTGAGGCTGACGCGCCGCCTCCACCACGCCGAGCCAAGAAATACATTTCCTATTCACGTTACTTCCCTGGGCAAATACTGAGTTCCTTTAAGTCGTGAAGGGAAAACAGGAGGGAGAGTGCCTGAAGAATGGACTTCAGTGAGAGGCTCGTTCATTACCAACGTTAGTCACAACCTTGTTTAACGACTCTGGTACATTTAAAGTCTCAAGAGTCACAAACAGAAGCATTCGGCTGATATTCCATATTTAACGTAAGTCTTCTGAAAGAGCCGCTGGTGAATGTAATCTGGGTTGCGGAACAAGAGCAAAGGTCGAGAAAGAAAAGAAAGGAGAAGAGACGTGTGGAAGGAGAGAAAGCATCTGGTGGTGATTTACATGGAAACATCTCTCATCTGGTTCTCTCCCACCAGACTCAGCTTTTCTCTGACAGACTGACAGAACTCCAGGAGGCGAGTCTTGCCAGGAAAAATAAAGGTTCAGGGATGAAGAGGGGGAGGAGACGAGGGTCCGGGCCGGTGCTGGTGATGGAGGATCCCGCCGAACAAAGGGACTCAGTCAGGCCAGCTGCAGGGGCCTGAACGGCTGGACAGTTTTAGAAATAAAACTAGATTGATGTACTGAATTAATCCCCACAGGGAAATTAGTGGCACACTCTAGTTAGTACATATGCAGATATATATTAATGTGTACAGGCCCTGAATACACAAACATAAGGGGCCTGTACACATGCAGAGGGATGTAGAGTGGCAGGCAGCTTCTTGGTGGTGCGCCCAAATGAGCAACTTGTAAGGGGGACGGTGTCTTACTCAAGGACACCTCTGCAATGCTCCAGAGCGTAGCCGACACCTCCCACTGTTAGCTCACAATCCAGGTGTTTTTGGGCGGGAGCAGGAATCGAACCATCGATCTTGAAACATTGGACGACCCGCTCTACCGTCCACTCTACCACTGAGCCACTGCCACGCCAAACGCCCCAAACTCTCGCTCCTGCAAGATCCAGGTGGTGAAACGATCCACACCCACACGATTGCCAACGTGGTGAACGTCCAGTCGTCAACCGAAGCTGTGGTTTTTTGACTTAATTGTAGAGAAGCCACTTGAGGTTTCCACCACACTTGACTGATTGACGAATTGATGCACTTCCTTAACTAAAATCTAACACAGCAACCATTTGCTTGCATGTTCCTTTATTCTCCATTCAACTTGTCCAATAGTTCACATCAAACATCACAATATTTCGTGTTCAGCATTATACAATCAACGGTCACAAACTATTGATGCTTCCGGGCGGAAAACCCACCCGGCCAAGAATTGGTTGCTATTTCTACCTGGTGACCAATTATCCCCAGGAGACTCAAAGCATCATTTGGCTCCTCCAGCCTGTGAATAAAACTGTCAGCAAAATAAAGAAGTATACTAAACCTGAATATTTTAGTGATGGCATTATTCTGTGTGTATATACTAGCAGTATGGAAAAATATTTTTTGGAGATGTTCATTTACAGTGAGGCGAGGGTGGTTGTGGTTGGGGTGTGGGCAAATGATTGCTTTACTTAATTTACTTAAAAAAACTCTCTCCAAACTATTTCTACCTCTATCCAAACTATCTCTAAGTCTATCCAAACTATCTCTACATCTATCCAAAATATCTCTACCTCTATCCAGACTATCTCTACCTCTCAAAACTATCTCTACCTCTCTCCCAGCCATCTCTACTTCTGTCCAAACTATCTCTAACTCTATCCAAACTATCTCTAAGTCTATCCAAACTATCTCTACGTCTATCCAAAATGTCTCTACCTCTATCCAGACTATCTCTACCTCTCAAAACTATCTCTACCTCTCTCCCAACCATCTCTACTTCTATCCAAACTATCTCTAACTCTATCCAAACTATCTCTACTTCTATCCAATCTATCTCTATCTCTATCCAAACTGCTTCTGACTCTATCCAAACTTTCTCTAACTCTCCAAACTGTCTCCAGACTGTCTCCAAACTCTCACAGACCCCATGTCTCCATCAAATAACCACATTTTGAATGGAGCCTGATGGGTTTATATCACTGGCAAAACTCGCATCAAAATCCCGAACCACTTCCTGAATCAGTCACGTGGTATCAATACTGTACTGATCAAAGGTCGGCCTGGCTTTGATCACCCCGTGTCATTTACATGTCCTGCTAGTATTTATGGTTATTTGATCTCTTTCCTTAATGTATTTAATGTCTGTAATGCTTTAATGTCTGTCATTTAAGGTAATCACTGAAAACATTTCACTGTTGGCTGTGTGATGGGATGTACTCGTGCATTCGCGCATTAACACTCGTGATTTTCGGTAAGCAGTGACATAATACCGTACGGGTTGGAAAATGGCGAAGCGATTAGCGAAATGGAAGCATGGATATGATCGATTTAAGCAGTTGAGACCGGCACAGAGCTTTTCTGGCAGTGTATCGGCAAGGAGTGTGTTGCCGATCAGGGAGGATGAAGGACGAGGCTCAGGAGATGCTCCAAATATTGCGGTTGGTGAGCGCCAGAGCAACGAGCAATGCCACGAGTGTAGCATTGCTCGTTGCTCTGGCACTCACCATCGACCATCGGAGTTCCTGCCATGTCAGTCCGACTCCTCAGATAGTTTCGAGTCGGACGTAGAACCCGACCCGGACTCATCAGACGAGTGGTTGCCCTCCGGATTGACAAGCAGCAGGGAGTCCTCTCCAGATCAGCGGGGATCCGCAATCCAGGATGCCACAGAGAGTGTGAAGAGAGACGGTAAAAAAACATTTCTTTACATCTTGTTCTGTACTGTGAAAACTGTATAATGACATGTGCTTGCTTGTTTCTTGCCAATAAAGTATTCAATCAATCAATCAATCAATCAATCAATCAATCATTACAAAGCAATAAAACATGACTTTTGTATATACTGTATATTTTGTATAAAATGGTATATATACACACAACTGTACTACACTATGCTACTGTACATACATTAGGCTGCATAAATACTATCTGGTACTCACCCATTTACTCCTTGCTTACACTCTAGCCTAATCAACTGTGCATTTGCACCCTGGTTGGCTGCCAAACTTATTTTCGTTGTAGTGTATAACACTGCACTGTATAATGACAATAAATTTGAATCTAATCTAATCTAATATTTCAATATTTTACAGTCCCTAAATCGAGCAGAGGACATCCCTCAACCAGAGGGTGTACAGCAAGGAGCCGGCTGTCATCCGAGAAAGATGCTGGTTGGCATCAGGGTGACTGGCAACCCATAAAGATGCCATTTACGGCAACCCCTGGACCCAGGAATGCTGCTGCAGAGTTGGAGTCTGACCTGCCGGTTGATTTCCTGGAGCTCCTAATCACCGATGAGCTGCTGCAGCACATTGCAAGTCAAACGAACCTGTATGCCCAGCAGTTTTTCCAGGCACATCCTGACACTCTGCCACACTCCAAAGGGAAGGTATGGAGATCGGTGACAGTTCCAGAACTGAAACAATTCTTTGGACTCACTTTCATCACCGGTTACATCAAAAAGCCAAATCTGAAAACGTATTGGAGTGTGGATCCACAGGACGCCACTCTATACTTCAACAAAATCATGCCGAGGAACAGGTTCAAACTCATCTGGAAGTTCCTCCAGTACAACAATAATGCATCACAAGACGCCACAGATAAAATGTATAAAGTGCGTCCTGTTTTAGATTATGTTGTAGCCAAATTCAAAGAGCTGTATCAGCCCTATGAAAATATCTGCATTGATGAAGGCATGATGCAGTGGCGTGGCCGCCTATCCTTCAAGGTGTATAACCCTCAGAAGCCGGTGAAGTATGGGATTAAATCCTACATATTGTGTGACTCCAATACTGGGTATTGCTTTAACATGAAGCCTTATGTTGGCCAGTCAAGCACACTCCCAGACACAGTGCTCTCCCTCCTTGACCGTCTCCCAGGACACGGATACATACTTTTTATGGACGACTTTTATAACTCTGTTGAATTGTGTGAGCAGTTGATGAAAGCCAACACTAATGTCTGTGGAACACTGCAAAAAAACAGGGGGGAACCGCAGATCATAAGGGAGCTGACAAAGACTGACTTGGGTGTGGAGGGGAAACTGGTGGTGCACAATGACAAGGTGCTGGTTGTGGCCTGGCAGGACAAGCGTCTGGTGAGGATGTTGACTACCTGCCACCATGACAGCATGCAGAGGGTAGAGGTGTGGCAGAAGGGGAAGAAGGAGAAGGTGGTTCAGCTCAAACCGGAGTGTGTTGTGGCATACAATGCCTGCATGAATGGCCTGGCCAAACTCGACCAGAACATTTGCTACTACCCATTCATACGGAAAACACTCAACTGGTCAAAGAAGTTTGTGGCGTACTTATTTCAGCTTTGTGTGTTCAATGCATATGTGCTGTACAAGGCCAGGAACCCAGGGAAGTGCCAAACACACTTGGACTTCATGAGGAGGGTGGCGAGGTCGTGGACTGAAAGGACTTATGTGGTGGAGGAGCAGGAGGTGGAGCAGGAGGGGGAGCAGGAAGAGGAGGTGGTGGCGGCGGTCCGACAAACCAGGGCAGCCAAAAACCAAGACCCAGACAGCAGGCTGGATGGCCTGATGGCCAGGCATCAGTTGGAACGCTTAAGGCCCACCAGCAAGAACACACAGCCAGCGAGAAAATGTAGGGTCTGCATACGAAGGGGCAAAAGGAGTGAGACCAGATGGTGGTGCAGGTCTTGCCGTGTACCCCTGCAGGCAGGAGAGTGCTACACAGCCTACCACACAATGTCAAAATACTAATTGCATTCTTACACACACACACACACACACACACACACACACACACACACACACACACACACACACACACACACACACACACCTGTAAATAGTTCATACACATGTAAATAGATTATTTTGTTATGTTTTATATTATGTTCTAAATGTTCTAAATCTTCCCATGGGCTCACCACCTGTGAGAGGGGCCATAGGGGTCAGGTGCACTGTGAGCTGGGCGGTGGCCGAAGGCGGGGACCTTGGCGATCCGATCCCTGGCTACAGAAGCTGGCTCTTGGGACGTAGAATGTCACCTCTCTGGCAGGGAAGGAGCCCGAGCTGGTGTGTGAGGTCAAGAAGTTCCGACTAGATATAGTTGGGCTCACCTCCACACACAGCTTGGGCTCTGGTACCAATCCTCTCGAGAGGGGTTGGACTCTCTTCCACTCTGGAGTTGCTCATGGTGAGAGACGCCGAGCAGGTGTGGGTATACTTATAGCCCCCCGGCTTGGCGCCTGTACATTGGGGTTCACCCTGGTGGACGAGAGGGTAGCCTCCCTCCGCCTTTGTGTGGGGGAACGGGTCCTGACTGTTGTTTGTGCTTATGCACCAAACAGCAGTTCAGAGTACCCACCCTTTTTGGAGTTCTTGGAGGGGGTGCTGGAGAGCGCTCCCACTGGGGACTCCATCGTTCTGCTGGGGGACTTCAATGCTCATGTGGGCAATGACAGTGAGACCTGGAAGGGCGTGATTGGGAAGAACGGCCCCCCCCGATCAGAACCCGAATGGTGTTCAGTTATTGGACTTCTGTGCTCGTCACGGACTGTCCATAATGAACACCATGTTCAGACATAAGGGTGTCCATATGTGCACTTGGCACCAGGACACCCTAGGCCGCAGTTCGATGATCGACTTTGTGGTTGTGTCATCGGACTTGCGACCGCATGTCTTGGACACTCGGGCGAAGAGAGGGGCGGAGCTTTCAACCGATCACCACCTGGTGGTGTGTTGGCTCTGATGGTGGGGGAAGATGCTGGTCCGACCTGGCCGACCCAAACGTATTGTGAGGGTCTGCTGGGAATGCCTGGCGGAATCCCCTGTCAGAAGGAGTTTCAACTCCCACCTCCGGCAGAACTTGACCTACGTTCCGGGGGAGGCGGGGGACATTGAGTCTGAGTGGACCATGTTCCGCGCCTCCATTGTCGAAGCGGCCGACCGCAGCTGTGGCCGTAAGGTGGTCGGTGCCTGTCGTGGCGGCAACCCCAGAACCCGCTGGTGGACATCGGCGGTAAGGAATGCCGTCAAGCTGAAGAAGGAGTCCTATTGGGCCGTTTTGGCCTGTGGAACTCCTGAGGCAGCTGATAGGTACCAGCTGACCAAGCGAAATGCAGCTTTGGTGGTTGCTGAGGCAAAAACTCGGGCGTGGGAGGAGTTCGGTGAGGCCTTGGAGGACGACTTCCAGACGGCTTTGAGGAGATTCTTGTCCGCCATCAGACGTCTCAGGGGGGGGAAGCAGTGCAGCATCAACACTGTGTATAGTGGGGATGGGGCGCTGCTGACCTCAACTCGGGACGTTATGACTCGGTGGGGAGAATACTTCGAAGACCTCCTCAATTCCGGCGACACGCCTTCCCATGAGGAAGCAGAGTCTGGGTTCTCTGAGGCAGGCTCTCCTATCTCTGGGGTTGAGGTCACCGAGGTAGTTAAAAAGCTCCTCAGTGGCAGGGCCCCGGGGGTGGATGAGATCCGCCCGGAGTTCCTGAAGACTCTGGATGTTGTGGGGCTGTCTTGGTTGACACGCCTCTGCAACATCGCGTGGACGTCGGGGACAGTGCCTCTGGATTGGCAGACTGGGGTGGTGGTCCCCCTTTTTAAGAAGGGGGACCGGAGGGTGTGTTCCAACTACAGGGGGCTCACACTCCTCAGCCTCCCTGGTAAGGTCTATTCAGGGGTTCTGGAGAGGAGGGTCCGTCGGGAAGTCGAATCTCGGATTCAGGAGGAGCAATGTGGTTTTCGTCCTGGCCGTGGAACAGTGGACCAGCTCTACACCCTCCGCAGGGTCCTTGAGGGGGCATGGGAGTTCGCCCAGCCAGTCTACATGTGTTTTGTGGACTTGGAGAAGGCGTTCGACCGTGTTCCTCAGGGGGTTCTGTGGGGGGTGCTTCGGGAATATGGGGTACCGAACCCCTTGATAAGGGCTGTTCGGTCCCTGTACGACCGATGTCAGAGTTTGGTCCGCATTGCCGGCAGTAAGTCGGATTCGTTTCCAGTGAGGGTTGGACTCCGCCAAGGCTGCCCTTTGTCACCTATTCTGTTCATAACTTTTATGGACAGAATTTCTAGGCGCAGCCAAGGCGTTGAGGGTGTCCGGTTTGGTGGCCTCAGTATTGCGTCTCTGCTTTTTGCAGATGACGTGGTGCTGTTGGCTTCATCAAGCCGTGATCTCCAACTCTCACTGGAACGGTTCGCAGCCGAGTGTGAAGCGGTTGGGAGGAGAATTAGCACCTCCAAATCTGAGACCATGGTCCTCAGTCGGAAAAGGGTGGAGTGCCCTCTCCGGGTTGGGGATGAGATCCTGCCCAAGTGGAGGAGTTCAAGTATCTCGGGGTCTCGTTCACGAGTGAGGGTACGATGGAACGGGAGATCGACAGGCGGATCGGTGCAGCATCTGCAGTGATGCGGACTCTGTATCGGTCCGTCGTGGTGAAGAAGGAGCTGAGCCGAAAGGCAAAGCTCTCGATTTACCGGTCGATCTACGTTCCTGCCCTCACCTATGGTCACGAGCTGTGGGTCGTGACCGAAAGAACGAGATCCAGGATACAAGCGGCCGAAATGAGTTTCCTCCGCAGGGTGTCCGGGCTCTCCCTCAGAGATAGGGTGAGAAGTTCGGTCATCCGGGAGGGACTCAGAGTCAAGCCGCTGCTCCTCCGCATCGAGAGGAGCCAGATGAGGTGGCTCGGGCATCTGGTCAGGATGCCTCCTGGACGCCTCCCTGGTGAGGTGTTCCGGGCACGTCCTACCGGGAGGAGGCCCCGGGGACGACCCAGGACATGCTGGAGAGACTATGTCTCCCGGTTGGCCTGGGAACGTCTTGGGATTCTCCCGGAGGAGCTGGACGAAGTGGCTAGGGAGAGGGAAGTCTGGGCTTCCCTGCTCAAGCTGCTGCCCCCGCGACCCGACCGCGGATAAGCGGTAGAGAATGGATGGATGGATGTTCTAAATCTGTGAATGAATGAAGTTATTTTGTCATCAAAAGCTTTTTTCTTGTGTTGTTTTTATTGTTTCATAGAAGTAAACAACTTTTCAGATGTTTGAGGCATCACTGAAGCTAAAATATTTGGACATCAGTCACTGTTTTGCTTGAATTTGCTTCTCTGCAGAAAAAGCTTGTTTTCTCTGTTTTTTGGTCAAAATTAGGTGTTTTTGCTGAAACCACCCTATGTTCTACGGTCGATTTCTAAACACTCAAAGAGGCTAGAAACAAACTTTCTTTTTCTGATAAAAGAAGAGAGTCTAAAGTTTTGGTAGACATGTTCAATGTTTATGTAATCCGATAAGTCAATATTTGGTGGGTCTTCAAAGTTCAGCAAAAATGCTCCAAAAGTCTGGCAGTATGGAGCTCTCCGCTCTGAACATGGCTGGCAGTCAAAGTTAAGGTAGTCACTGAAAACATTTCACTGTTGGCTGTGTGATGGGATGTACTGTGCGCCCTCGTGCATTCGCGCATTAACACTCGTGAGTTTCGTTAAGCAGTGACATAATACCGTACGCGCATTCTATTGGCTGACGGCATCCAGAAGTGTGCTTGGTTCTGTGAGTCTCTGACTTTCGTGAGACACTAAAGTGCTTTAAACAGTCGATAAGAATGTGGAAAAAGGTAACACAGACCGAAGGTGGGTTAATATCAGTAAAGGGGAGGGTCATAAATGTTTAAATTACCGTAAATAACACCATAAATAGTTTGTCGCTCGATCGTAGAATTCGTTAATTGCGTGTGGTTCCTGGAACGCATTAACCGCAAAGAACAAGGGTGCACTGTACTTCAAAAATGTCAAGATTAACAAGACCGGATTTGGAGTGTTCATATGACGCAGTCATCTGTGCTGAGGGTGTCAGTTTAAATGTTCACAGGATCATCATGTGTCCGTACTTCCAGTGAGTAACTTATTGAATATCAATGTCAGCTGATTGCATGATTGCACTAAAAGGCAATCATGCAGCACAATTATGACAAGTTGAGGATCAGTCAGCCATATTAAGGAAGATTTACTGTTTATTGATTATGACCTTTCATAATAAAAGAAGAATGTATGACACAGCAGGCAGGATACTGCACAGAGAATACACACACTTTAAAGAACGTTGCTGATTTTGTACATTTTCAAGTGGTTCTGACTTCGTGTCCCCAACTTCACTCCCCACTTCTCACCTATCTCTGAGGCTGAGCCAACCACCCTGCAGAGAAACCTCATTTTAGCCACTTGTGATCTCATCCTGTGTGTTGTAGCCTAGACCTCATGACCATAGGTGAGCATTAGAACATAGACAGAACGGTTGATGGATAGCTTTGCCTTGTGGCTAGCTCATTAATCTCTTCATCACCATAGATGGGAAGAGTGAGCCCAATATACCTGAACTCAGCTCGAGGGAAGATCTCCCCTTCTGCTCAGAGTGGGTACTCCACCCTTTTTGGCCAAGAACCACTGTCTCAGATTTATAGGCTGTCTTTACCCAACTGTCGAGAACTAATGACCGCAGATCAGCTGAAACGAGTACCAGATTACTCATTGATCTGTGACCTGGGGTTCACTGGTACCAAGAGTTCTAGTGATACCCTGATGTTCAAACACGGTGTTAGTTATGGACAAACTGTGGCCAGCACAGAAGTCCAACAATTGAACATTTGGATTCTTATCAGGCAGGCTGTTCCTCCCAATCGCACCCCTCCAGGTTATGATGTCATTGCCCGCATGACGCCACGACTCAGCTTTGTTATGTTTTTTTTATTTATTCATTGTCATTAAACACTTCTTCCGCTGTCACGGATAGTGGAGTTGATGGAGACTATCCCAGCGGACTTCGGGAAAAAGGCAGGGTGCATTCCAGGCGCAACGCCGGTGCTCCTTGGAGCCCGATGAAAGACACACAAACGCACACGCACGCACACACTCACACCTACAGACAATTTTAGACCAGCCAATTAGCGTGAAGTGCATGTTTCTGGAGGTAGGAGGAAGTTGCTGAACCCGGAGAGAACCCACGCAGACATGGGGAGTACATGCAAACTCCACACAGAGCGGGACTCATCTATCCATCAGTTGGGGTCCTGCTTCTTTCCTTCCTCCATCGCCATCATGCATTCTTCAATAGCAGCTCTGATAGTGTTTTTGATAGAACCAAATAGATGGTGGGAAACAAGTACAGAAGACAACAACTCAGGAGTCAGTGAACACAGCCTGATATACCCGTCCCACTTCAGCGGCTGGATCAACACTCCAAACGCTAAACAGCGACTCAAGGTGGTCTATCTCTCTCTCTCTCTCTCTCTCTCTCTCTCTCTCTCTCTCTCTCTCTCTCTCTCTCTCTCTCTCTCTCTCTCTCCCTCTCTCTCTCTCTCTCTCTCACTCTTGCTCTGTCTATCTCCATTGTATTTTTGTTCCACCCAACTGATCAAGGCAGATGACTGCGCTCCAGAGTCTGGCCCCGCCCTCCAGAGTCTGGCCCCATCCTCCATAGTCTGGCTCTGCACTCCAGAGTTTGGGTCCTGGCCAGAGTTTCTTCCTCAATGAGAGAGTTTTACCTGCTGCTGTTTCTTATGCTTGTTCTGGTGGGTTCTGTTCGGTTTCTCTGTCTGTTAAAGCGCTCTGAAATGTATGATGTGATTAAGCGCTATATAAATTAAAGTTGACTGATTGATTCGCTCAAACCCCGAACCGTCTTGCTGTTTGGACACAGGTTCTGTGTTTGAATGGGTTGACGACTCTTGGATGACTGGAAAAGACATTTCCTGTCACGACTGGTTATTTTTTGTTTGTTTTCAGTTTGGTCCCATGATCTGGTATTACAGTTACTTTATTACTTTTCTTTATTCACAGGGCCGTTTTCTACCGACATGCAGGAAATAGAACACATTTTACCATCCCAGACGGGTCTGCAGAGGTGATGAAGTTCATCATTGACTTTGCATACTCCATCTCTCTCTCTGTGACAAAGGACAACGTACAAGAGCTGCTTATAGCAGCTGACTATTTGCTTATAGATGACATTGTAGAGGCATGCAACAACTTCTTGGAAGAGAATCTCACTCCAGAGAACTACATTGGTGTTCGTAGGCTCACCATCTCAGGTCCTCGGGTGCAGCACATGGCTCACTTCCTGTTAATGAATGAGTTTGAGGAGGTTGTTTCCAGTGAGGAGTTCCTGGAGCTCAGATTGGAGGAACTCACTGACATCCTTGACAGTGATGAGCTCAATGTAAAAGGAGAAAACGGTGTATGAGGCCACCGTTAGGTGGATCAACTATGCACCTGAGCAAAGAACCTCAAATTTACCTGCACTCTTGTCAAAGGTAAGACAGCGTTCTGTCATTATGCTTCATTTAAATGTTCAGGCTAAGTAGTTGGCTTGTTTTTTTTTACAGGAAAAGATAATTTAATTATAAGGTTACCTGGTTTCTCTTACACCTACAAAAAAATGTATTTGTCATTTAGTTTTGTGATGAGGTCTGTTATTACAAAAACATTTCTAAAGTTAAAAGTCATATCAGACTGAAACTGCTGGTTTTTATTGTTGGTGTCTGTAAAAAAAATATGGGATATCACAATTTCATTCTGTTCCATTCAAATTCTGTTCTGTTTCCTCTGTAGGCTCGGCTGGCCTTGAGCAGTACAGACGACATTAAGAATCTAATGTCCAATCCATATTTGAGCAACAACACTCAGAGTGTGCAAATTCTAAATGACGTCTTGCAACCCGAACATCAGCTGTCCAAAGTCAGACCACCTACAAGATTTTGCTCTGACCTCGCTGGTTGCCCTCATTTACCTAACGGCATCATTTTTGCTTTTGGGGGCTGGAATAAAAATGGTATGACCAACATGACTGAGGTTTACAATGTCCGTGCTGATCGCTGGTTGGACATTACAGATCATCAGGAAATGCCTCGTTGCGATCATGGCACTGTCTTCTATGATGGGTTCGTCTACTGCATTGGTGGCCACACTGGGAAGGAGTCTTCCAACAACGTGCGCAAATTTGATGTGAAAAGAGGCATTTGGCTTGAAGCAGCACCCATTTGACCGCCGCCGTCGTGTGAGTGTTGCTGTTTTGGATGGATATATCTATGCGATAGGAGGTTGTGATAGGTGGCAACGACTGAGGACTGCAGAGCGCTACAGACCTGAGATGAACCAATGGAGTCTAACTGAACCCATGAATGATGTCAGGAGTTATGCTAGTTGTGCAGCATTCAATAAGAAGGTGAGTGAAGGTACGGAACAGTTGGAAATAGTACTGGAGTTGTTCTGATGCTGACAGGAAACATGGGTGCATTGAAATACCTGTTTCTTCATCTTGTGTATTTATTTGGAGCACTTTGGAGTTTAGAGCTCCACTATTTTTTTTGTCAAACAATATGAAGAACATCTGAATTTCTGTCCCTGAAGTTGTTAATCTCCGTGGTACACCGGCATCATGCCCAGAGTATCTCCCACCTCTCGCCCGTAAGTCCGTTGGGATAGGCTCCAACAATGCTCATGGCCCACGATGGCAGGAGAAGTGGATAAGAAGATAAATGAATGAATGAATGAATGAAGTTTTTTAATTTAAATATCTCTGGACTACACTTCTATACTGAAAGTTATTCCACATTCTTACAAATAAGAACTATTTAACTATATAAAAGAAAAGACAGTAGAAAATAGGAAATGAGAGAAAATTGAGTGAAAAATGATCTTTCCCGGGGCTTCTGCCAGCAACAGCGATATTTGTTGACAGCTTATCTTTTTTCCTTTGTCCAGATTTACGTTTGCGGTGGTCATGATGCGCCTGTCAGTCTTCAAAGTTTTGAATGTTATTGTCCAGAGACTAACCAGTGGACACGCACCTCCAACATGAGCACTGGACACCATGGATTAGGTGTCGTTTCATATGACAATTGGATCTTTGCGGTGAGTAAATGAAGAACTAACCTAGACTGAGGCCAGAACCTGATTTTATCTTAGTAGTGCTGACAGAATGATAGTGTCCTCTGTTTGGTGTCTGGTTGGCATTAAACATGTTGTGTTCAAAATTTTAAAGTTTGTTAGCACGCTGCACAATATGTTAAAGTTGATTCGAGCCCAAAAAGTCACATGACTATTTTACTTTGTTCTCATGGCTCAGTGGCTGCTGGTGTGACGACAACGTTGAGGCCTACGACCCACAGACCGATGAGTGGCATAAAATGCCCCCCATGTTGACCAACTGCTGGAATTTTGGCACTGCAGTGATTAATGACAAGCTGTTTGTCATGGGGGGCTATCACGGCTTTGACACCACCACTTCTGTTGCGTGCTATGAGGCAAAAACTAATTATTGGACTAGAGTGGGTCCGATGGGGACTAATCACATGGGTCTCAGCTGCTGTGTTGTCTACAATCACAATACACTACATGTCGTGACAACTTCCCACAGTTAGAGCAAGTGTGAAAGTTGGAGGTGTCATACCTCTGGGCAATTATTGTCCTGTTTGTTTTCCTGTTACTAACATATTTGTCATTCCAGATGATGTTTTTGCCAGCCTCAGCATGCTGTTATATGTGCAAGTTCCTGTCCAAGAATCTTTGAGCAAAAGTTTAGTTGTTGTGACTTTAGTGCTACAGACAGATATCCACCAGGTGGTGCTGCAGTACTGAAGAAAAGTCATGATAACAGAAGTCAGTCAGTCATTTTCTCAACCCGCATACGTAGGTCGCAGGGGAGCCGGTGCCTATCCCAGCAGTCTCAGGGCCTGAGGTGGGGGACACTCTGGGCACGACGCCAGTGTACCGCGGAGCCACACAGAGAAAAACAATCACTCACACACACACTCATTCATTCATTCATTCATTCATTCCTACGGTCAATTTGGTCAACCTGAAGCACATGCTTTTGGAGGTGGGAGGAAGCTGGAGAACCCAGAGAGAACCCACGCAGACACGGGGAGAGCATGCGAACTCCGCACAGAGCGGGACTCGAACACGAGTCCGCCATGTTGTAAGGCGACAGCGCTACCCACTGCGCCACCGTGCCGCCCATCATAACAGAAGTGAAAAACAAAAGAAAAATCCTTTTACTGGCATCAAACGATCGTAGATGGCAAAGAAAACAGATTCTTTGCTTTGTTTTTTTGCACACTGCTTCAACATGGACAGGAGACGGTCCAATTCTACTCCTAGGTATGCGTATGAACACACCTGATTGATCTGCTCATTATTAATAGTAAAAGGAGGTTCACGTTTCTGGTGGTGTGCCCAAAACAATCTCTTCTGTCTTTTTTGTGTTTATGATGAGAGCGTTGTTGTCACACCATTCAACCACCTTATTTACCCTCTGTTGGTGCAGTCCAGGGTCACTGAGGCTATTTAAGAGAGAAATCAACACTATGTCGTCAGAGTACTTCAGAATGTACTGGTCTGGTCTATTACTCCTACCTTCAGACAGACAGTCTGCAGTACGACAGCTGTCAGTTTAAAGAGTGAAACGTATGGCTGAGCTTACACAACCCTGTGGAGCGCCAACATTTGTAGTTAATGCTGAGGAAAGGGTTTTGTTCACCTACGCTCTCTTCTCTGTTGGTTAGACAAGATGCATACCAGTGAATCAGTTATGGATTCACTTCTAACTGGACCATCTTTGACACCAACATATCAGACTGTATCAAGTTGATCCTTGAGAACCAACAAAAGGATAGAAGGCCTGGAATCTGCCAGTGGAGGATGGCTGCAGGGGCTTTGCTGGACGGTCGCTATGGAGAACTGGCTAGGAAGCTGCTGGTACCAACATCACTAAGCGGGCAGAGGAAGCATCACAGTGGATCTGGATCCAAAGAGAGGTGCAGTGGCAGAGCCGAAACACTGGAGGACTAAAGACAGAGTTAGGTGGTGTTCAGCTGGGGTAGAGCCAGGACACTGGATTCTGCTTTTGAGCCCCTCCGAGGTGTCATGGGCTTAAATCAATGAAACATCAGTGACGGGGGTGCCCATTTGATGACCTAGTTCAGGAAGAAAACCGCTGCAACCCTAAATACAGGTCTAGTTTGACTGACCTGCTTCCACTGATGAAGACCTGTTACCATGGAAATGCAAGACAACAAAAGGTGATCAAGAGGTGGAGCTTTCCCTTCACGTGTTTTTGTTGCAATGGAAAGCAGTAAAGGGGAAAAAGAAAAATCTCGTGTTGTTGACTAATAAGAAAAATGAGCTGAAACATATTTAATGTATAATTTGTTCATTTTAAACGTGTCGAAAAATAAAGCCAATCTCATCTCCATTTCAGTTTCACTGCAAATCACCAGTGGCAGTGAAAGTTTTAAAATATGAGTATGATAAAAACTGGATGTGTTCTGCTGTGTTCATAATAAAATGTGTGATTGCTCAATGTTACATATATAATACAGCTTTTCTAAAAAATCTGTAATGGAGCTCATTTTTGCTTTTTATTCTGCCTTTTTTGTCACGTGTCACAAAAATCTGATTCCATAACTTTGTTGACATGTTGAAAGACGAGGTTCAGATCTTTCCGTTAACAGTAGTGACCAGCAGAGGGAGCCAGAGGCGACCTTCTGCCTGACTGTTACTGGTTCTACATCAGTGATCCTTAACTTTGTTGGAGGTACCGAACCCTGGTGGTTTCATATGTTCACTCACCGAACCCTTTTTTAGTAAAAAAAATAGTTTTTTTTCAAATTTAAGACATAAGTACAATATTTTCCGCACTATAAGGCGTACTGAATTACAAGGCGCACCTTCAATGAATGGCCTATTTAAAAAAAAAAAAAAAATTCATATATAAGGTGCACTAGATCATAAAGCGCACTGGATTATAAAACGCATTTGAGAAATGGTCTATTTTAAAACTTTTTTCATTTATAAGGCACATTAGATTATAGGAAATTGATAAAATTACAGGCTTTTAGGTGCGAAAAATACTGTATATGTTTTACTGGTTTTACTAGTTTTATTTAATGAATTGTGCATCAATGTCACCTTTTTCAAAGAGCAAAACCAAGACAGTACATGAACTCACATGAAATGACCTATCTGCAAATCAGTGTGACTTCTGCTGTTGTTACTGAGAGACCAGTTCAGATATGTGTGACTTCACTTTGACAAGTGCTACTCTGATGTCATTTTCACAGCAAAGTGTGTTTCTGTTGTTTTCCATGCAGCTTAAGGAAGTGTTCCTTTATTTTTGCCAGTGCCAGACTAGAGTTGCTCAACTTGACATTCTAAATCATGCAAAACGCTGACTCCCATCACATTCCGTTATACAGTACATGTAAATTCACGTTGCACATATTCGTCCGTCACACTTTTTATTAGAAAGGTTTCCAGGCAGATACGGCACACATCAGGCACAGGAACCAAACACATACTCCGTGTCGATTGGCTGAAGGGAATATGGGAACAAAGTTGAAACCATCCTGGAATCCAGAATCCCTTCAGAACGTTTACACTAGCAGATAATAAATAAGGATTAAATCCTGACATGCTTTACTTCAATTGACATTCCTCAAATTCAACATCGAACACACGTATTAGTTGGCAAATTTTACACAACTAAAAACACGTCTAATAACTTTGACCTGTTTGGAATGAACAGTTTGGAGTGAGGTGATTGGCTAAGTTAGAGAGCTATATTCTGAAAATAAACCAGCAACTAATTCAATTTAGTTCATAGTCTATCACTTCATTTTGCCATGTCACAGCATTTTGCTGCTATTACACAAAATGTGTAATTATAAAAGAATCTTCAATATGTCTAACAAAAGTTACACAAAAGAAGGGAACTGACATTACTGACATGAAAAATGTTTTAATATATAAAAAAAATCTTATAGTAAAATAAAATATTTCTCAATTAAGAATCAGAGAAAAAAAACAACAATAATGATAATAATGACCCTCCTCTCTTCATGTACTCCCACTAATGCAATATTAATGCAGAGTAAAACATTAAGAAACACACTGTCTCTTTTTATAACCGAATGTATTCTTTCCCACCAAAACTGGTTTTACAGAACATTTCATAAAATTAGAAACTTGGTTTTAAACTTTGGTTTCAGATTTTGCCACCCTCAGAGCTAGGCTAACTGTTTACCATTGCTTAGAGTGTTTGGGCTAAGTGAGGCTAACTAGCTCTTTACGGTATCAGTCTTCTTATCTTAGTCGAAGTAAGTAAGCTAAAGAGTGTATTTCCAGGTATATCAAACTTCAATCTCTAAAGAATGAAACTGTGTAGCTCTTCTGGTTTTCCTGCATCCTGGGGTGTTTTGCCCTGAGTTCACACTTTCAGGCAAAGCAGATGCTGGAAACATCCCAGATTGTTCCCAGTGATAGTTTGGAAGGATTGCCTTCTGTTTTCTGCAGGTTCTTGTCCCGAAAGTGATTCCAGAACACCGAGAAATGACAAACTGGTCCCAGACGTGAAGTTAAAGCCAAGAGGGATGTTTTCTAACAGTTGTCAGAAGCAAACATTTCCTGTCTTCGACACAACATGATCTATCCAAACGGTTTCTGAGCTTCACCGTCTCCCAGTTTCTCTGTTAGGAATCTGGCCTCCAGCAACATCTGCGGAAACACTTCTTGAAGAATCTCTTGAACTCTGCGTTGAAGATGGTGTAGATGATGGGGTTCAGGGCGCTGTTGACGTAGCCCAGCCAGGTGACGGTGCTGATGAGACCGGGAGGGATGTCGCAGGTCAAACACAAGGCCCGCGTCGTGTGGACCACAAAGAATGGAGTCCAGCAGAGCAGGAAGCAACCTGTAGGAGGGAGAGTCGGACATCAGGTTTAATTTGTGCAGCTCTTTAAACTTGGCTTGTTGCATTCATTCATTGGGGAAAGCCAGTAAGAAGACGAAGTGTGGCCCTTCAATGAGTTGGTGTCTCATCCAGGGTGTACCCTGCCTCTCATATGTAGCCAGCTGGGATAGGCTCCAGCAGACTCGTGACTCGTGAGGCGGATACACAAGACGATTGAGATCGTCCCGCCTACTAGAAGACGGATGGATCGTTGGGAAGTTTCTCAAAATGCACCAAGATTATTTGTTGTTTTATTTATTCCAGTTTCAGCCTCTCATCCAGATTTAGAAGCACCTGCATGAGCCCTACCTGCCTTCCATCAATCAGGTTGATCAGCTGTCTGCTGAGAGAACCCTTCAACATCCGTCTGAACCCGAGAAGAGATGAGATCAAACCTGAAAGACGATCTGACAGAAAGATCACCCAGACTTTATTTTTATAACTTCCCCCTCCTAAATTATCCCCCATTTCATTTTTCAGAGCTTTGTCTGGTCTGAAGCTCCAGCTTCAAGAGGAAATGCATCAAATGAAGACTTTCTCTGAGACTCTAAATGATTTACGACCGGTTCGAGTTCATTCGGAGGAAAAAAGGTAGAAATATTTGATTCTGCTGTCTCATTAGTTTAAGTCAGGACTTCTCCGCCGTAGGCCTTTCCATAGGTTTTATTCTCCGTCTTTATCCCCATAAGAAATTCACACATTCCAACGTCAAGACTTCTCAGGAAAGATGAAGCAGCTGGAGACGACTCCTCAAATGTTTTATGTATTATCTGCTCACAGGAGGACAAGAATGGATTAAAGATTCTGGTTTAGAGACTTCAGTCGGAAAAAAACATGATTTACAACCTTCTAAATCTGAAAGCGAGACCCCCCCCCCCTGCCTGAAATGTTGGAACAATAGCTTGATCAATGAGGATTTGGAATAAAACTGTGTGTCTGAATCTAGCTATGGTCATTTATCTCCGACATCGATGAAGAAACAGATCTGAACGATGCTTTCATGGTTTGACCCGGATCAGCAGGGCTCCGAACCCATGGAGTTAAATCTAACGAAATGATAAATCACAATTTAGGTGGTGTAAGTATTGCGACACCATCCAGAAACAGATCCACATGTAGAAGCAGAACATATTTCCTTACGTCTTCTAGGTTTTTTTTTGTTTCTCTTCTTTGCACGCCTAGTGTTGCAGTCTTCACAAGCAAAATATACGATAATCGATTGGGTCTGCGCAGGAGAAACTGTGTTACTGTGGGATCATGTGTTGCATAATAATTGGATAGAGGGCTTTAAGCTTTCGTGGCTGCTGCTGGTCGGCCCAGACGGAGGTGAACCTTTATCCCAGCAGTCGGTCTGACGTCACACAAGCCAATCCGAGCAAAGTCCGTCTGCGTTTGCTCACTTCCTGCTCTATCAAACCCCAGAATCAAAACTTGACCCACCAACTTGATGCGTGAGCCCTGCCACCTCCTGATTGGAGGACAGGAAGCACCTGACCACTCACCTACAACTACAGGTAGCACCCTCATGGCCTTCCTCTCCCGGTGGTTGATCTTGGCCCTCTTGTGTCTGTGGATTTTCTGACTCAGCGTCACCGTGGGCACTGAGTTCTCCCGGTAGTGCCGGGGATACGGGATCTCCTGCTGGATCTCGTCGTCCGTGTCGTCCAGCCGCGACTGGGCCAAATCCCTCTCGATGATCCGGGGTAAAGGCATGGGCAGCGGCCCGGGGATGGTGCCCGCCAGCGGGGGGAGGGCCACGGCGACGGCGGCGTGCTGCAGCTTCCTGCAGGCCTCGATGCTGCTGCGCAGCTTGACCTTACGGGCTTCCTCCCAGTTTCGAAGGCCGCGGAAAACGCCCACGTAGAGCAGCACCATGATGGGACAAGGGATGAAGAAAGAGCACACGGAGGAGTAGACCACGTAGTTGTTGTCCTCCAGTTTGCACTCAGTCGGGTGGCGGTGGGGCACGTTGTTAATGCCGAAGATGACAGGCGAGGCCACGGCCAGAGCGAGCAGCCAGGTGGCCGACAGGAGGACGAGCTGACGATGGTCCACGTGGCTGCGGTTGTAGGTGAGGGGGATGGACACGGCGATGAACCTGTGAAAGAAAATCATTAAGAGATAAAACTTCAGAAAAACAAAGTCACAAAAATGTTAATTCTGGGATGATCGATATCTTTATCTTGGACGAACGCATTTACCTGTCCACGCTGATGGCGCAGAGGTTGAAAATGGACGCGGTGCACAGCATCACATCCATAGCCATCAGACCGTCACACGTCACCGTGTTCAAGGACCAGACTCCGCCCTGAAACTACACCAGAAAGACACTCATAAGGTGCCCCAAATCTGAGCACTAACTCAGACTTCTCTTAATGGAGAGGCTTTAACTTCAAGAGTGACTTTTCTAATCCGGTAAATGCCCATGAGAACCGGTGGGTTAACTGGCAGCGACCGTCAGGACAGGTAACGAGATCACCAACGCATCGAATTAAAGATGACGTGAGAGGAAGCGTCAGCGGGGCGTCTCTGAGCCACAGGGAAGTTCAGCCGTCAGGCGGCTTTGGAGGCCTTAAAAAGGACGAATTTCATGGGTAATTGTTGTGAAATCTCAGATTATTCCACGTTTTGATCGTACGTGGTTTAAGTGGGATTTAATGGGGTGGGTGGGTGCTCCTAAAACACCTTTAAAATCAAAAAGGTTAAAGGTTAAATCCCTCCAAGCGGAGCGCCTGAGGCTTATAGCATCTGTAACATCTTTAAATTCACCTCTCAAAAATGGATGTCTGTGTCTTTTTAAGCACATTGTGAATTCATCCAGATTAAACATAAGAGTAGGAAGAGCCCAATAAATACTAATAGCAATATCAGTAAATAAAGATTTACAAAGAAAATGTAAAGTTGTATCAATAAAGTTAACTATTTACCATAAATAATCTAAATTTATGTGTTCCTCCTGCATAAATGGCACAGACAGCAGAGAGCAGTTTATGGTTTCTGCTGCTGGCGGGTCAACAGGTGAAGTTAGTGATACCTCATATCATTAATAATGGATTATTTCAATCTATTCAGTTGCTAAATTATGGATGAAACAAACCACATTTGACGTCTAACCCTTGCGCCCAGATTTTGCGTCATTTTGAGGAACCAAGTTGGACACATTCTGGATGAAGGTGCGACATGAACCACTTTGCTGGTTTAAACGAGGTTCACTGAGTTTATTTCTTTTTCGTTTTGATTTTCATTTGAGTCATTACCGGATCTTTGCTGTACTTTTTGCGTTGTGACGCTCGGGTCGCGGTGTCTTACCTCTGCGTAAACGAAGAGCGGCAGCACCAGCACCGCCAGCAGGAGGTCCGCAAACGCCAGACTGACTATGAAGTAGTTTGTGGTGGTTTTTAAAGCTTTCTCCACGTACACGCTGAGGCACACCAGAACATTCCCACCCGTGATGATCACGATCAGTAAGATCCCGAACACCAGCGCTGGATAGTTGTACTTGGTGGCCGCCGCCGGCAGCGTGTGGTTGGAGTCAGCGGACGCGTCCGACATGGTCGCCGGGGTTCGGTCGTGCGCCGCAGGCTGACGGACCCCTCATCCGGCGGAGACCCACTCTCTCCGGTACCGTTTTCATCTATGAGCCGTGTCTTGCAGCCCGGGACGAGGTTTGCAGGTGACCCGCAGGAACTCGATCACCTGGAGCGTTTTCATCTCCGTGCGCTCCGTGGAGCGGAACGTTCAGTTTTATCCAGCACACCCCCCCCCCCACCGTCTGTACACACACACACACACACACACACACACACACCCCTGCACCACTTTTCCTTCACGTTTACGCACGTAGCAGAACGCGGATCACTTTCCCGGATCGCCCCCCCACAGTTCGACCCTAAAGGAGTAAGTGAGGAGAATGGACGAATCACAAGGCGCAGCTTTAATCCGTCTGCGCAAATCTTCTTAGCGCTGCTTGTCACTTCACAGGCAGGAAGAGGAGTCAGGAAACTATCAGCAGCACGGGAACAACTCCGTGTTTTTATTGGGTTTGTGTCCATTGAGTGGATTTAATTAGGTATTTCTACTAAACGCTGGTGAATAAAGTTGCCATGGTGTAGCAGAAGATCTCATCCTGGATGAGGACCTCGTCCCGCATGAGGATGAGGATTTATATATCTATTTATTTATGTAATAAAAATAAAATAAATGAGGACCTCATCGCAGATGAGGAACTCATCCCGGATGAGGAACTCATCCCGGATGAGGATGAGGAACTTATCGCAGATGAGGATGAGGACCTCATTGCGGATGACAATGAGGAACTTATCGCAGATGAGGATGAGGACCTTGTCCCGGATGAGGATGAGGATGAGGATCTTGTCCCGCTAGAGGATGAGCATCTCGTCCTTGATGAGTATGAGGACCTCATTGCAGATGAGGATGAGGACCTTGTCCCGGATGAGGATGAGAAACTCATTGAGGATGAGGATGAGGATCTTGTCCCGGTAGAGGATGAGCATCTCGTCCTTGATGAGTATGAGGACCTCATTGCGAATGAGGATGAGAGAACTCGTTCCGGATGAGGATGAGGAGCTCATCTCAGATGAGGATGAGGACCTTGTCCCGGTAGAGGATGAGAAACTCATTGCGGACGAGGATGAGGAACTTATTGCAGATGAGAATGAGGAACTCATTCCAGATGAGGATGAGGAACTTGTCCTGGTAGAGGATGAGCATCTCGTCCTGGATGAGTATGAGGACCTCATTGCAGATGAGGATGAGGACCTCATCCAAGAGGGAACAGGGTTCCTCCATCTGTGGCCCTGCGGAGCTGAAGGCCTGCTGGCCTCGTTCCACTCTGACAACATGAGATGGTTTCACAATAATGTCATCTTATGCTTCTACAAATGAATTAAAAACTGATTTTAAATGAAAACACACCTGATCTTTTTCTACCTCTTTAAAACTCATCTCAACTGCGGAGAGAAAAATCAACCGAAGGCAGAAGCGTTTTTAATTCCAGCTTGAGTTTTCACCCGATAGCTTCAGGATCAGACATCTGACAAGTTTTCCAACCGATGTTATTTCTCATGTCAGCTTAAAAGGTGTATTTTTGCGCCGCGGCTGAATATCACTATCATCAAAGTCAGCAGCGATTAGCTTTTCACACATTTCAGCAAAGCCTGTAAAAGGAAAGGAGAGCGAACGTTCCTGAAAGACCATAAAGCAGATGTTCGACTTAAATTGGGTGGAATAAAGAGGAATAAGATGTGGATCGAATCACGTGGCGACTGGCAGGTTTAGCTGGAAACAGGAAGCCGATCACCCAGAGCTGTGCTCTCATTGGGCCTCACCTGGAGGGCTTTTACCTGAGCACATGGAGATTCAGGAAGGGTAAAAATTGTGCTTTGGTGTGAATAAGAGGTTGCTGGCTTGCAGAACGCTGTCCTTGGAATAAAAAGAGCCCCACATTTGATTCCCTTATTTAATAATGGATGATGTTTTATTGAAGTTTGCAGATTTTTGTTTCCTGCATTGTTTCAGCAGCGCGTTCTACTCATAAATCAACCCGTGATGGTTTTGTTACCATAGTAACATAAAACTCTGGGCTTCATTGATTTAGCTGGAGAAGTTGGGAGCTCTTTACTGCTGAGGAGACTTTTTTTTTTTTTTTAGATGCTGGTGAAAGATTCATGGAGCTGATTGGTGGGATAAGGCTAATTACTGAGACGCATGCATGTGCCTGGAGCGAAAGGTGGTCTTCTAATGGAGATGAATGAGCCACCACATGTGGAAACAGAGAAAGGGTGAAAATCAATAAAGGCAGAAGAGACTAAACCGATTTAAAGACCAGGAAACGGATATAAAAAGTCAAACATGTTATTTTTGTAGAGACAAACACACACGGAGGTGAGGAGAATTCAAGAAACTCCTGAAGCCTCCAGCATTTTAAAAAATTGGCTGCTTATTTTTCTTTTCCGGAGCTGACTGAGAGCTCAGGAGAATATTTTATTTTTATTTAACCCCTGTCTTACTGGGATTTAAATTTCCTTGCACAATAACGCCCTGGCAGAGACAAGGTTTATGGTTTTATTAAAATGAAAAGTTGTCAAGTTCACCGATCCAGCTGCAGACGACAAACTGATCCCAAAGTCAATTATTCACCAGCTTTTATAAACTGAGGTCTTCACCGTGGCCTTGAAGCGTGAAGCTTCTTCCCTTCTTAGGAAGCTGCAGAAACATGAACGTGTCTAAATAAGCAGTTAAACAAGAACTCTCGTCCTGTTGGCATTCAGAAACTTTAAAAAGTCTTGCAGCTTAAACCCCGACATCCAGAAACCCTGAGACACCACATTTACTCTAAAAGACTAGATTTAAAGATAAAACCTTAGAGGTGGGAGGTGTGTGCACAAAATTAACAGCTGCAGGAAACATTTTAATGGTTCGTTTTGGTTGATTTTGCTTCCTAAAACAAGCCTCCCTTCAGTTTTGCTTGATGGTGTTCTGCTGTGTAGATCCACATTTTCTCTGGACTGAGAAACTCTTCCGGTTGCTTGTTGGTCTGAAGACATCCTGAGGTGAGGACAAGGTTTGCTGGATTGCTCTGTCCGGGTAGGGGGTGAATCACTGTCTGAGGGGGGTCGGGGGTGTCTTTCTGAGGAATGATGAGGTAGAAGGACGTGGACAGACTGTCTTGTTGTGATGTGGGTGTTGGAACAGACCGTTGTAGTGAAGAAGGAGCTGACATAGAGGGAAAGCTCCCCCCCCTCAGCTGAGGTCAACGAGTAGCACCCGAATGGATGATGCAGATACAAGATGGTGGTCGGTGGTGAGTCTGATAAAAACATAAATCACATCTCTGTTGCCTGAACATCCAGGATCCTATAGGATAAACTGATGCACTGTATTTTTTCAAAATGTGACTTCTTCTTTTCCTTTGGGCTTTTCCCTTCAGGGGTCGCCACAGTGAATCAGTTGCCTCCATCTAACCCTGTCTTCTGCATCCTCTTCTCTCACACCAACTACCTTCATGTCCTCTTTCACTACATCCATAAACCTCCTCTTTGGTCTTCCTCTAGGCCTCCTGCCTGGCAGTTCAAAACTCAGCATCCTTCTACCAATATATTCACTATCTCTCCTCTGGACATGTCCAAACCATCTCAGTCTGGCCTCTCTGACTTTATCTCCAAAACCTCTAACATGTGCTGTCCCTCTGATGTACTCATTCCTGATCCTATCCTTCCTGGTCACTCCCAGAGAGAACCTCAGCATCTTCATCTCTGCTACCTCCAGCTCTGTCTCCTGTCTTGTCCTCAGTAACACTGTCTCTAGACCAGTGGTTCTTAACTTGGGTTTGATCGAACCTTAGGGATTCGATGAGTCGGTCTCAGGGGTTTGGCGGAGGCTCTGCATCACTTCATCAAAGTCCAGCCAGAATTTCTCCTTCTCCTCCAGCTCACATCCTACCTGTGGAGCATACCCACTAACATCATTGAACATCACACCTTCTATTTCTAGCTTCAGACTCATCACTGTATCTGACACTCTTTTTACCTCCAGGACATTCCCAACAAACTCCTCCTTCAAGATAACTCCTACTCCATTTCTCTTCCCATCTACACCATGATAGAACAACTTGAACCCTGCTCCTAAACTTCTAGCCTTGCTACCTTTCCACCTGGTCTCCTGGACACACAGTATGTCTACCTTCCTCCTCTGCATCATGTCGACCAACTCTCTACCTTTTCCTGTCATAGTTCCAACATTCAACTCTCAGTCCTATACTCTTGGCGCTCCTCTTCTCTCTCTTCCTACGGACACACTTTCCTTCTCTCCTTCTTCAACCAACAGTGGTCCAATTTTCACCGGCGCCCTGTAGGTGAACAGCACCGATGGCGGTCATTGTTAACCCGGGCCTCGACCGATTGGGTATGGAAGTCATAGGTTTAATTTACATGTTTGATTTGGCAAAAGTTTTACGTCGGATGCCCTTCCTGACACAACCCTCTGAATTTAATCCAGGCTTGGGACCGGCATAATAAGACACTGGCTTGTGTCCTCTTGAGGCTACATTGGAACAGTTACGACACTGTAAAATGATATTAATTGGGAAGTCCATGTGTAGTTATATCTTCTCCTAACATAGCAGATGCCTTACGCCATATTGTTCACGTGATTCCTTCTGGCAGATGCGCCGTGATTGGTTGGGCGCTTGATTGACAGGTAGTGGGTGGAGTTTCCATGACAACATGAGACTTTCAAGTGAGCTAATTCAAATATATAGGTGGGGATATATAATATTATTTATTTATTTTATTTAGTTCATATTTTCTTTCCAGAGATTGTATTACAACAGCGTAAACCTTCATAACATTTCAACATCAACAACAACATCCAAAGAAGAAAAAAAGGGCTGATGGATAGAAGCCATTTGGCCTGTAAACAATACATTTTCAGACAGATTACTTTTAGTTTGATGCTTTAAGAGCATTTGCTGATAATTCTGTTGTACTCTTGTTTGTGTTGATATTTAGAGGCGCTACGATTTTATTGGAATTGATCTGATTGTTTTATGGTCTTCATTAAAAATGACTCATGGATTGAAGTTGAGTCTCCTTCTTCCATACTTAAACTTTTATTTTGAGTAATTAAAAAATAATTGAAAATAAATTTAATTAGTCATTTAAAAAAATACTCATGTAAGGTTTAACCACTAACAAAAAGAAAACACCATAATGAGATTAATTTCCTTACTAAACTACACTAACTCATAATATTTCTTATAAAATTCAGGTCAGTTAGAGTCCAGTCTTTTATTCTTAGACAAGACGAAAACACTTTTAAAATTCAAATCACCGCAATCGGATTAAATTTGACATTACAGATAAACGCTTCAAAGTCTCCCCCTGGTGGTCAGATGGTGGAATTACACCGCGTCTGCGTGACACAAGGCCGGTGCATTATGATGACACTGTGAGCTTGTTGTTCCCACACACACACGGAACGGGAGGGTGGGACACAGACTGGTGTGTGTGTGTGTGTGTGCGTGTGTGTGTGCGCGTGTGTGTGTGTGTGTGTGTGTGTGTGTGTGTGCGTGTGTGTGTCCACATGTGAAGACTGTCCCAGTTTGTGTCAGCAGAACTTTTCATTCATTACTGCTGCTGGACGGCTCAGACAGGACGGAGGACAGCTTTTCTGATTGGATGTTGTTGTTACCGGGCAACAAACATAAACATATCACTGTTCATACCCAGAAACAGATGTTTAATACAATTACTATTTTCAGCATTGAATTAAAACACATCTGACGTTTTTTTTTTTTTTTTTTAAATAATCCACATCTTCTACAGGAGAATATTTGAACCATCACAAAAAGGCCTTCTGGATGCATACACATGGATATTTATGTGTATTAATCTTGCATGCAGCATGTGTTTGCATACACTGCATGACATTATGACATGTTTCCAACATTTCTCTGCTGGATTCTTCCCAGAATGCATCTGCAGCACCAGCACAGAATGGCCCATCCAGCTAAAACAGATGCAAGTATTTCAGTAGGAGGCTGCAGGACCTCTGCTGGCAGGCGCTTCATGCAATATGTGTCCGTAAGATGAAGTCACAAACATCGCAACTGTAGTCGACTCCCACTCTGCGGGCAGCACAGACAGGCCATTATGTGGACGAGTACCAGCTGGTACCACAGGCTCCTCATCCTCCGCTGGGACTTCATTTGTTGCTGCCTCTCAAATCAGGAAATGGAAGTGAAATCGAAGAGCAAACCTGCCAACGTTCTCCTCGGATGCTTCATCGCCACCTGCTTTTGTTCGGTCTGTCGGGCTGAGAGACGTGAGTAGGGCTCTGATTCCCACTTCATCTTCATCTGTTTGAGGAAGATGAGGCTGCAGACGGACCTGTGTGACGGAGAGGCGTTGATGAAAATAGTGAAAAGTTTATTTTTCTAATTATAAAGAGAAATAACAAGGATTATGTTAATTATTGAGATTTACTAAAGGCCTTGCTACATGGTTTCATGTCTAATTTAAGTCTTCTTACTAAAATAAGCTAAGCTAAGCTAACAAGCTGCCAGTTGTTGCTGTCATGGAAACTTTAAACTGTAATTTTCGAATTGTAATTGTTTAATTCCAGCTTTTTTCTCTTTTTGTGCACATAAACTACCATAAGTTGAAGTCAAAGCTCACAACTTTAAAATCAGGAATTGACACCTGCAGCGTTTTGATTGGACAAATGACAATTAAATCGTGAGTGACACCCCACTCTCTAATCTGACTGGTCCACGCCTCTTACCGCTCCCAGTTTGCACAGTCCCTCCGGGGCCCCTGACGGTCCCTGAAAACAACACGGCCGACGTGCAGCTGATGAAAATCACCTACGGCGATGACGTGGTTCTGAGGATCACGGTGAACCCAGAAGATCTGTTCTACCTGAAGGGAAACGCCCTGATGGTGAAGAAGGGACTCGACTACGAGGTGAGGAAAGAGATCAGCATCCGGATCCGGATCCGGATCCAGGACGTCTTTGTGGATTCTTTAGGACAGGAGCAATGATGTCATAATCGCACTTAACTTCATGGATGATGTCAACCATGTTTGAGATAATGACATCAGATCCGTGTGTGTCTTTAGTCTCTGTCCAGTGCAGCTCTGGTGGTTTGGGTCCAGTGCAGCAGAACCGGCTTCAGATCCGTGAGTCCAACAGAAGAGCACAACAAACATCACGTGATTTGAAGCTGATGATCAGCTGATCAACAGGTTTGGATTAAACTCCATTTAACTTTCATTCCAGGTCAACGAGTCTGTTGAGGTTCTGGTGGAGAACGTGAACGATAACCCGCCAAACTTTGTTCAGAACCACTTCGTGCTGGAGGTGAATGAGGTGAGTTGACCCCCGGTGGTGGGGGCTAGACATTTGTTTTATAACTCTATTCAAGTTATGTTGGGATTATTAACACAAAATGTTATTAAATATGAAAACAATATACAGTGGACTAGATTAAAGGAAAAGTTTACCCCCCCCCCAATTTTTTTTTCTATATCCAACACTAATCAAGAAACAAACAAAAAAAAATCACTTTTGAAAAATAACTTACCTTATAGCTTTTCTGATGTAATCGACAAAAGACCCGCTCCCCCCCCAGAATATTGAATATTTTGGGAAGGTTTCTCATCATAACAGATTTTTCTTTATCACACCAGAGGATTTATCGTACGTAAAAACAACTCTACATCGTCTTTCGTTGTTCCTGCGGGGCTGTTCTGCTCTGAAGCTCCAGGAAATTCATCTGATTTACTTTTGACGAGTGGATAATTCTTTTCTTTTATATTCAGATTAATAATCCAGCTCCATCTCTTGCAGCTCACTCCAATCAACTCGACTGTCGGACTGATAGAAGCCACTGACATCGACTCGGAGCCGCTGTTCTACCGTTTAGAGGCTGCAACCGTAAGAGTCGAATGGAGTCGGATTCTACAGACACAGATTTTAATCTGGATTATGATCTGGATCCAACTGTGCACAGTGTAACATCATTAATTTGCTATAGAAAAGCAAAGCAATTCAGAATCTGCTTCCGTATGAAAAATTACTAAACTTTATTGACAATGTGGATGATTACAGGAGACTGACGGTTCATTGCTGTAACTTCTTATGCAGATGACACACAACTATATCCTGTTAAAAATGTGTCACATCCAACACAAAGTTTTGCTGCATCTTGAATTTCTCCCATCTTAGATTTACATGAAAGACTTCAAATTCTAAATTCACTTCTAAATCACAACTGATTTTGTAAATTACACATCACAGATTAGATTTTCTTTATTCATCTATTTATAAATCTGCAGCTGTGAAACCTTTTTATCAATCAATCAACTTTTATTTACTTACTGCTTAATCACGTCTGAAGACATTTCAAAGCGCTTTACAAATAGAAAGCCAACAATGCCCTCCAGAGCAAGCATAAGCGACGGTGGTGGGGAAAAACCCCCTCATTGAGGAAGAAACTCCGGGCAGGACCCAGGCTCTGGAGGGCGGTCATCCGCCTTGACCGAAGATGTCTTCTACATATAGTTCTCATTCTAAACTCTCTTTTGTTGAATATATTCAATATTTACTCTCTCCCTGTTGGTGAACCAGGATAAATATTTCCGCCTGGAGAACATCAACAGTCCAAAGATTGTCGTGAAAACCATCCTGGACTACGACGTGGTTCAGAAGATCCCTCTGGTTTTACATGTGCAGGTAATAAACTTTCAACCAGCTCCAGGGAAGCTGCTTCTCTTCCACTTTTGACCTTTGACATGCGTCACATGTCCCAGGACACATTCAACGGCTCGGCTTCCAACAAGCCCTTCTTCACCTCGGTGGCGTCCATCACAGTGCTGGTGAAGGACGTGGACAACAGGCCCCCGTGGTTTCAGCCGTGTTTGCGGACCAATTTAGGAATAGCCAAACTGTGCGTGAGCACCGGCTACCGAGGCAAAGTCAACCTCACTGAGAAGGAGGTGAGCCTGATTAGCGGCGGGAACTCTACTGTGTTCCAGCCCAGTCGTCTGAATTTATATAATCCTTTCCACAAAGATGAAAAGGCAATCCAAATGAGAGAAAACACGGTCGTTCTGAATCAAGTTGTTTAACATTTTTGGTTTAATACTCGATAATCAAACAGACTCTGACTGCAGAATCAGTTCTTGATGCTTCTGATTAACAGGAGGGCCCGTTAGTGCTGGAGCCCGGACCCATCTTCGCCAAGGACGGAGACAAGAACAGAAGCGAGCAGATCAGCTACAGGATACTCCGCGGTACGTTCAAAACGTCATCTCGCAGGTCCAGAAAGGGTCAAAAAAGGCGTAACTGTTTCTGAGAATCCAAAGCTGTTTCTGGACTTCAAGAAGTTTCTTGAAGATGTCTAACCTCTCTTCCAAGAGGCTTCTTCAGTTCTTGTGGTGGCTGGTTTTGTCCCAGGTTATTAACCGCAGATTATTTCTGAGAACAATGTTTTCTTTCAATGTCAGGAAATGAGGGAAACATTTTCCAGATTGACGAGGACACAGGGAACATCACCATGACTAAAGCTGCTGACATCATCGGCCCGATAACGCTGACTGTCCTGGTAAAAACGACACTTGCGTTTTTTACAAAATAGAGGAAGAATAAAATAGATGTAACTTGTAGCTCCGACCCGTCTCCGCCATCAGGCATCGCAGGTGACTAACAGGGACCAGTTCGCCGTCACCCAGGTGATCTTTGACGTGATGAAGAAGAGCAGGAACCCTCCTCGTTTTGAGAAAGAGCGATACGATGGATTCATCTACAGCAACTCCGTCCCTGAGAGCATGATCCTCCGAGACCGGAGCACCAACCGGCCCTTCAGGGTCCGCGCTCGGGACGAGGACTTTGCTTCCGTGAGTTTAAGCGATAACATTACTGATTGTTGCTCTTATTCACTTTTATTCTAATCTGTCAGGTTTGTTGACTGCCCCCTAGTGGTGATGCCTCTTAAAGTCAACAGGTAGTAATTTTCCTTCATCAGGGCGTGAATCCAGACGTGAAGTACGAGGTCCAGTACAGCAGCTACGTCAACGTGACCTCCGACGGATTTGTGATCCTGAAGAGAGTCGTGAAGACCGAGTCCTTTGCCCTTCAGGTGACCTTAACGCAAACCCTAACTCTAGTAAACATGAGGTCATAAATATACTTTTCCTGACACACGTTTGCTGTTTATTCAGCTCAGAGCGGTGGATTCGACGACGGGGGAGTTTGGAACCGCTGCTCTGTCTGTTCAGGTCATACCGGGTGAGTCCAGAAATTCTCTTCGATGTCGATTTGATTCAAGTCAGCTGTTAAAGTGGGTTGTTATTTAGCGCCCTCTATGGATAAGTATTTGTAATAACTCATTAACACTTGAATGAGACCTACTGAGCTACTGCAGGTCTAATCTTGAGTATTGGACCGTCTCCCCTTGCAGCCGTGGCGAGCCCGTCTCCGTCCAACGTCGGCTACCGTCCCGGCGACATGGCGCTCCTGGGTCTGGTGATGGCCGCCCTGCTGGTCCTCTGCCTCATTGTGATTGGCTTCTTGATTTCCCGCTTGTGGAAAGGAGACGCCAGCGCAGATAAAATCTGCGAGGTCAGTTTTAGGTCGCATGTACGGAACTTAAGCTCTGACGTTAGCTTAGCTTAGCATCAATACAGGAAACAGCTAGCTTGGCTCTGCTCATTATTATATACTGTACTTTAATGATTCCAAACTATAAAATTCATAATTAGATCACCTTTTCTTTGCAGAAATAGTTAAATGACCGTTTGTATTTAGAGGAACAGTTCACCCAAAAACAAAAACTCAGTCTCTCGCTGCTCCTAGACGTTATATCAAGACGCGGAGATACTAAATCATAATCTGCATTCCACCGTAAGAGAAATTGATTAAAAAACAATTTCAGAGCAAAGAATTTAATTTGATTGGAGTAAACTACTTTAAATATATTGTAAATATATCTTGGAAAAGCAAAAATCTAGTATCCCATTGAGGTTTTAGCGGTTGCTTTGACTTCCTGTCCCGTTTTTAGGGCTATCAGCAGACCATCTGACAGTATGATAGTATGCTCCAGTAGAGTTTGTTAATGAGGGTCTCTCCTTCCTCCAGTGCCTGGGCCCCTGCCTCGGGTCCGACCGGCCCCGGTCCGGCCACAGGGACTCGCTGCAGTACACCAACAACGGCTTCCAGAACGAAGCCGACCAGAATCGTGGGAGTTCCGGGCGCTGGAACAACGTCCTCCCCAGAAGGAGCACCTTCCCCCTGCCCCGGGGTTCCAGGGTCCTCCCCCGCCAATGCGCTTCGTGTGGCGTTTACACCAACCACGTCCCCAAGGGGAGCCCCTCGGTGAGAACGTCCAGAGAGGAAGAAGAGGAGTACCGCAAGAGGAGGGAGCAGAGGAGGAAGGAGGGCCAGAAGACGGTGTGGTTCAAAGAGAGCGAGGGCTCCTCCGACATCGAGGTGGAGATCATCCCCGACAGCGTGGGCCGGGTGGAGGAGACGACTCAGGAGGAGCTGGAGGGGGAGTTGGAGATGGAAGGGGTCGTCAGGGACCCGGCAGCGCCTCTGAGACAGGCTGACGGCGGGCAGGAGAACCAGAACACGGAGCCCAGTGAGGAGCAGGACCACGAAAATAAAGGCTCCGAGAAAAAGGAGGACAGCAGGGAGCAAGAGGGCTGACGGAGGAGGTCAGAGGTCAAAGTCTTCTTCATGGAACTGAGTTGTTTTTTTTTTGGATACAAAATCCTGAAGTAACGTTCTCAGAAATCCAGCAACATCTCTGGGAACCTGGAGAACCTCAAGGCCAGGTTCAAGGACCCAAAACATTTCTTTTCTACTGTGAGCATTTGAGGACGTCGAGTCGGATGGAGGAACTTCACTTCATGCAACGTTTAAGGACTTCAAGTGACTTCAAGTTTCAGTAACTTTTTTGTGAAGTGACGACTACTTGCTCTTGTTTGGGTTGTTTTTAAGATACTGTACTCGCTAAAAACTTACCAAGTGTGACGATACTAAAAACAGTTGAACAGTTCAAGCCTAAAAATATTAATCGGTCGCTATTTTATTACAGATGTTGTGAGCAACCCCTCTAGAGGCCCCAAGATCCCAAATTAGTTTGTAAGGATGTTATTTACTCCCCCTGAGGTGGCCGTATTAGCCTCTAAGCTAATGCCTTTAGCTTACAGATGGGTGTAAATGCCAATCAGCTGCTGTAGGAGTTTTCAAACACGTCCTCATCTTCCACAGTCGTTTCGCAGAAGGTTCATGATCAACTGTGAAGACCTCAAAATGGTTTTATGGAAGGAGCAACTTCATCCGGTTTGTCATGGGGAGTTTTGGTACAGTTGGGTTGTCCATTTCTGGTTTTAATGCTCAGCACAAAAATATTATATAGTTCTAAACGTCCAGACATGTCAAGTCAGCAACATCCGACCAAGCCACGAGATGCACACCGAGTCAGAACCGTTCCTTTTCAGCCCTACCTCGCTAACATTACCCAAATTATAACACGACATAACACAATAAACATGGATTCCTTTTAAAACCATTTATTCAACCCTATCAGACTCATCTCAGTAGCAGAGGAACGACTGTTCTCTTTAAAATTTATCCCTGATGATTAAAAAACAATAAAACATACACGTTTAAAACGGGTACCTGTGCAACCAGCTGATCTCTGGTAGGTCATCCACTCTCAATCTGTTTCACATAACTACACAAACTATTCAGATCAGTGCGTTTAGGCTCCATAAAAACATTTCTAAAACGTGTTTTGACTGCGAAGCGGAACAGAAACGGTGTGAGGCACCAATTTATCACTTAAAACTTGGATATTTGAGTTTTTTTTTCTGCGCTTGAACGTGAGGCTCGGCGGCGGGATGTGTTCACTTGGCCTTGGCGAAGCCCACCCTGTTGTTCTCCCGATCGAAGACGGTGTAGTACTGGCCGATGAAAACGTCTCCCAGGATCCACAGGGGCCCGGCGGGGGGGGGGATGTCCAGACCCATGAAGCCGCTCAGACACACGGTTTGTCCGGCTTGACTCACCTAAACGATCAGAAGAGGAGTGAGGAGGAAACGAACCCGTCGGGAGCGCTACGCCGCCCCCTGCTGGACGAAGACGCGACTCACCTTGAGGGTGTACTGGTCCCCGGTCAGGGCATAGGCCTTCCCCCCCACTTTGAATGCGATGACGGGCAGCGATGGGACGGAGTCACACTTCACCATGTACTGAAACAAAACCACGCGACACGCTTCACGGTTAAAGTCGGCATTCGATCCAGATTTCTTTTTCAGAGCATCTCAGATCCCTATTGACAGAATTCCAGGAATTTATTGGCTAACACTGACGAGTGTGTGACTTACTGTCTGTTTAGGAGTCAGAAAATAAAAATTAAAGCAGAAACTTTTAATGCTTGAATGTTTAGAATTTTAAATTTTTAAATTCTGTACTACTTTTTGTATGGAAACGTATTTTCTATGTACACAACTGTATTTATTTGAATAAACAGTTAACAGTTGTTTCTTCTGTCACCCACAGGGAAAACATTGCTGTTCGGTTGTTTTAGGGGGTGTATTTTATTGTTTAAAAATCATTGCCCGGGTTCTGGGGTTCTGGGGGGGGGGGTGTCGGTTCAGTTCCTCACCTCTCCACCGAAGAGGGGCGTGGCTCCGATGGCCTTCTGCAGGGCCTTGACCTCCTCCGAGGGGCCGGTGATCAGAGACGTCCCCGTGTCCACGATGGCCTCACAGCCGCTCTGACACAACGCCAGCCGGTCGCCCACCGCCACCCTGTCACGCCCCCCCCCCCCCACACCAAGACAGACACCGTTCAGGATTAAAAAATGAACAGAAACCTTTTAAACGTTCGAGATCGGGTCCGGATCTCCGTTGCCGTGCGCTCACCCGTCCATGTGGATCTGCCAGTAGGCCTGGCGGGTGACGCTGACGTAGCTGAAGTCACCGCTGTAGTATTTGGGGTCGGTTCCTCCCAGCAGGAGCTCGCCGCCGGGCTCCGTGTCCGGGTTCCTGAGGGTTTCACAAACATCAGCTCAAATATTCTGCAAATTCAAGCAAACGCTGGAGCCGCTGTCGGAAAATTTTATCCCGTTTTATCGATTTTGATCAAATAAATAAACAAAATAACAAAGATGGAGACAAACACGGCTGTAAACCATTGTTGTCGGTCTGGATCACGTCTCATTGAAAAAAAAATAAAAAAAATAAAATGAAATGCAACCGTGCGATCGGGGTGGGGCAGGTGTCTGCATTTCTCAGGTGGAGGGTTAAAATAGAATAGAGTGTTTGGGTTGGTTCTGTTCCAGCGTCATGTGAGGTGGGGGAGGGGTGAGGATACAGCCCTAAAATAAAGTCATGATATTTCAGGGAATTTTGTGGATGTGATATTTCAGATATGACACATTTTTATAACTTTATTAGCATAAAACACATATTGCACCTTAAAATAGGAATTTTTATACTTTTTAATACCTTATTTATAATAAGAGGGGCGGGTTTCCTGCTGCTTGAGGAAACTCGATTGGTTCCTGCTACATTTATGACATTAATATAAAAGTAGACATGTGAAGACAGGTCGGTCTATTTATTAATGGCATCAGCAGAACCTTCTCAACTGGAAATAAATAAATTAGTTTCAGATTTGTTTGCTTTGACTCTGAGCTGAAATCCGTCCCATCCCTCTGGATTTACTGGAACTCAATTTCCTCAATAAACCTCAAGGGAAAAATAAAACACTAAAATAAACCCAGGTTTTCCTGAATCCTTGTCTTACTAATTAATTAATGTTTGCTTATTCTTCTGCTGCAAGTTTGCCGACTTAATCTTCTTCCTTATTCCTCACCTGTTCAGGTAGAAGGAGAAGATATTATCCTGCACCTTCTTCTGACTCATGATGTTGTCAAAGACCGGAACCGCCCCGTCCACGGAGATGCGGGGGTAGGCCATGCCGAGGATCCCGTCAAACTTGGCCGCGACAAAGACCATGCCGGGCTGATTGATGGCTTCTCCAAACAGCTGGTTCTCCACTGAGAGGTCTCCGATCTAGAAAAACCATGGTAACCACATCTGAGAGAGAGAAGTTCCCAGGAACAACGGCGCGCTGCGATGCTAACGTCTGAGAGGAGCTTACGGTGCACGTGTCCTGACTGAGGTAGCCCGACAAGCTGCCGCTGCCGTACTGGATGGAGAAGGAGGTGCCGTTCTTGACGTATGTGCTGGACTTGTCGGAATTATATTTGTGGTGAACCCCTGTGGAGAAGAAGGGTTGGACTTTAAGTGTCACTTTAACTAAACACCCGCGGAGTGTTCCACATGAAAGGATTACTACCGCGAGACTCACAGCATGCGATATCCTTGAAGGAGCAATGAACGGAGGGCACCCACAGGTTGGAGGAGCCCGTGTCAAACACCACCGTGAAGAGCTGTGGGGGGGTTCCCAGGCCGATCTCTCCATAATACTGGGCCTGTTAAAGCAGGCAAACGAACAAACGTGATGTACCGGTTGGTCTAGAAATCCCTGGCTGTATTGGCAGCGTGAACAAACTTTTCCTTTGGTAGTTAATGAACAATTAATGAATAATCAAAACGCTCTAGTTGTGCTTGTTCTGGAGAGGAACATGTTAGCATATCCTCGTTTGAAGTTAATGAGACACTTGATGATGTCAAACTGTGGTAAAACAACTTGAAATTAAACTAGTTTGTTTCACGGGACTGGTCCAGTTCTATCAAGTCATCAAGACCTTTGTGCACTTCCTTCTTCTCTGTGACCTTTGGCAGCTGTGTGTGACTTTTGAGATTTCTTATCTCCAAACACAAAGCTCTGTACTTAATTTGAGGTGATGAAGTCAAAACTTTTTACAGCATCCCTGAAAATCTGGATTTGGATCTTCTTTATCTACTTTACTCTTTCGTAACAAAAAAACCAAAAAAAAAAAAAAAAAGTCCCTTCAGCTGTGAAATAAAAACACTAGAACTGCTCACTGGCTGTTTAAATCTTTTTTGAAAAGATGTGAACAAAGATTTTACTCTGCAAAGATGACTCAATATGGATAACTGGACTAAAATAAAGAAACTGCTTATCGTGAAAACGACAGAATCAAATGTGTGCGTGTGATTCGTTCGATCGGTCTCACACCAGCGGAGGTGTTTGTGCTTATAAAAAAGCGAGACAAAACAAACAGTGTGCCGGCTCACAAAGCAGCGCCGAGTCAGCAGTCATGTGGGGAAAAAGTTCCACCTGTGTCACTCTCACACTTACTAACATGAGTCACCACTGGGGTGAATAAACCTTTCTAAAAAAAAAAAAAAGTCACAACAACAGGACCCTTGTTGTAGCTTTCAGCTTTCCAATCATGCATCGGGAAAACGGAGGCATTAACTGATCTTCAGTAACGCTGGTTTGAAGAGCGATTCTTACGTCTAGGTAGTTCTTCAGGCTTTCTGGAGTGGGTTCCCTGCTGGAGGGGAAGCCGTAGTTGTATTTATCGGAGTGTTTGTCGAGCAGAAGTTGGCTCAAGCTCCTTCCCGAGTCTGCCAGCTCACGCCTGATGGAACGAAACTTCTTTAAAGGAATTCTGAATGGGAAGCAAAGGGAGAAAGGTGGTTTAGACGAGTTAGCCTGGTCTCACATCTGTGAAACATGAACCGCACATCACAGTTATATTTAGTGGCACGCATCCAGAATAAACAGTACACCAACGTTAGATCTGACCTATTTACCTCATCTCTATCGACTCGGTGTTGCACAACATTTTAAAACACCATAAAAGTGCAAGTAAACAACAGTTCTCTCGACAACACACCCAACATAATCATCAAATCAATACAAAACACTTTCAACCGGTCATGACAATCTTCTAAAGAGAGGATTTATTACATGCTTTAGTTCAGACATGTGGACCTTCTCTACATAATTCATCATAAATGAACAAATAAAATTGCATTAGTCACAGTTTCAAATTTATAATTAAATAATTTATAATTTACGCAACGATTTCCTTGTCACATAGACTAGAAAATACTCAGGGTAAAGTAACATAACTCTGATAGTTCTTATCCCCTTCGGGGATTATAACAGTACAGAATTAATTTAAAAAAAATTAGTTACTTCAAATAATTCCTTTTTCTTATCACAAATCAGGAAGTCAAATGTTCTGTTCTGTCGAAAACAACAGGTCACAAGGTGAAAGACGATGAGTCATTCTATACATAAAAGCTAGCAAAAGTTAAGCTAAGATAGCGAAAGTTAGCTTAATTCAGGTTATTCCGCTGCTGATTTAACGTATTTGCTCATTTCTAGACGTTCACCCATCACCGTTTCTGTCTTTACGTGCTAAATAGAGTTAAACACAATGTTATTCATGCTAGCTTTTAGCACCGACAACCACCGTCTAATTTAAATGTTTCTTACCGGACTAGTGCGTCACTCGCTACGGCTAAAGCCGCCAGCATAAACGGGAATAAGAGCTTCATTGTAACAGTCAGGCACAAATTAAATCATAAAAACAATGACGGCGCAGTTCCTTAAAACAGTGACTTCTATCAGGTGACCAGACGAGAGCTCACGTGAGACTAAATCCTGTCAGTGGCTACGTCACTTCCTCCTTTGGCTGCGCGGAGTGGATGCTAGATTTGAAGTCCTACTATGGCGAACGCGCATCTTGTGTACTCGGGTCTCTGATTGGCTAGTACGTGTTATCTTGATTGATTGGATTGGCTAGATGTAAATAAATAGGCGGGGTTTAACTTGCCATAGTAGGATCCGGACAGAATCTGGAATATAAAGCATGAAATAGACATTTCCACAGGTTACGCTTTTGTGAAACTTTCTGTCGTGTTATTATCTGTTTAGTTTCAGTCTCCAGGTTCAGAAAACACACAATGGCGAAAAATTAAATGTCTTTTTAAAATGTAATGATTAGAAAACATGAAGTTGTCACCTGCACGTTTTTACTTTTTTCATATGTGCTTTGGAAAGTTATTATTACCAGTACGGAAAAGACAAAAAAGGAGTTTAAATGGCAAAAAAAAGCAAATAAATGGACACAAGTGAATCCATACACTGTTTTAATGAGGTAATAACAGTATATTTTACGTTTTATGTGCAAAAATAGATTTTTCATGACATTCAAACTGTGGTGTGGAAATTTTTTCAATGAAGTTTATCAAAAGGAACTGTCTCTGAGTCTTTTCTTTCACACTCACTACTTTACTGTAGCAAATAATTAAGTTATTAAAATGAAATTTGAATGAGAAGGCAATTGGGTTATAAATCAGTGAATGATCATTTATAGAATATTCTTTGTGTGACAAACAATATACTGCTATGAGATACTGAAACAAAAAGCGAAACATAAATGTAACTGCACAATTTTTGTGGATATCAGTTCTTGTTCTAACCTTGAAAACCAATTCTAAGCTGTATGAGTGCGATGAGAACACACAAAGGACCAGGTGAGCAAGAAAGTTCAATTTATTCCTCCAAGATCCAAAAATAAAAACATAAAACCCTCAAAGGCGTGCTTTATTTTAAATTCTATAGTCATATTGCCCTCCTTTTTATCTGTATGTTCTGCATGTAATTTACAGATTTCCTTCCCAATTATAGCATTTTCTCCCATCATGCATGCCGTTTTACTTTAGTTAAACCAGTCAATCAGCTCTGGTAGTTTTTTTGCTGCGTTGTAATGACAAGGATTGAACAGCTAGTGGCTGCCTAATCCGACAAATCTCAGCACCAACATCCAGGATTCTCCTTCTGCGTAAACAATCAAACCTCTCAAAGCCTCAAGAGGAGCCATTATAAGATTATAATGACAGACTGGTTATTTCTACGTGTAGTATATACACTGACAACGAACATCCACAGGGTGTTTGAAGCCTGGCAGCAATTTCAGGGGTTGAAAAACCAAAGAACTGCAAGTAGATTTTTTTGTAAAATGAGGAAAAAAAACAGGAAGGTTACAAAACCCAAGTATGATGCATGAACGATGAATATTAAACAATAAAAATGTTTCCTAACCTGGAAAAACAAACCCGACTGGAGCAGCTGCAGCTGAAGCAAAGATGATCAAATCTGTTATCGTGTTGATTCAAATGTATGAAACATCAACACAGGACACCCATCTGTAATCCCCTCACACGTGTTTCCAAACGGTCTTACGCCGGGACAGACAGACAGACAGACAGACAGACAGACAGGTCGCTATTTCTCAGCGGTAACTACCGATGACAGGACAAAAAGTGTGAGTTTAATTATTTATTACGACCATGATAGGGAGATGAAAGCGGAGAGAAATGGTGCCAGGCTGTGAGTCTGGCTGGATCACCAGTCACTTTTAATTTTCCCCCAGAGATTTGGAGCCCCCGTGGCAGAAAAACGAGGCCTAAGGGGGAGGCAATCTAAATGCTGATGCTGTCGTCATTCTATAAGCATGACATTTACAGTCACATCCTAATGATGTGTCGAAACAAAAACTCACGAATCGTCAGATTTAAATGAAGGAGAGCAGAAATTAAAATTGGCTTTTTAACCCTTCATGTCACAGACCGTACCAGCCCCTCATCTTCAGGTGTTATTGGAGAATTCTGATCATCTGATTGGACGAGAAGCTCCAGAAACCATAATGAAGGTAATAATAATGATGAAGTTATTATCTTTTATATATATATATATATATATATAGAGAGAGAGAGAGAGAGAGAGAGAGAGACATATATATTTATTATTTTTTTATTATTATTATTTATATATATGTATATACACACATATATATATTTATTAATGTATTATTATTATTATTATTATTATTATTATTATTATTATTATTATTATTATTATTATTATTATTTACAGCTTGATGTTTTTTGTGTGTGTTAGGTCATAAAAAAGTCAAAACATATTGAATCATGTGGTTAAAGTTGGAATTTAATGCAAAGATCAGCATCTACTAATGAGATTGATTATTCTGGATTCATTCAGGAGGATAAATTCTACATATATTAATGAACAGTTTGTGGTCATGCATACAAACCCTGGTGATTTATTCCCCCTTTGCTTTCCCATCAATTGATATAAGAGAATCTGGATGTAGAGCACATTTCACGCAAAAGTTGATTTACATACAATACCATGACGTGGCATTATCTTCGCAAAGCAGACGTGTTTATCTTTACACTTCAAGCAAAAAAAAAAAAAAAAAAAAAAATTGATTGAATCATCGTGACAAAGCTGAAACAAAGCCGTGTCAACGCAATGAGAGGCGGAGAGGCGTTTTTGTCAGCAACAAAAGAGGATGTTTAATGCAGCGTGATGCGCCGGGGTAAATCAGATGTACAAACTGCAGGAACAGCAACTAAAAAAAAAAAAAAAAAAAAAACAGAAAAAAAAGGAATTTACATGCTGATGAGGAGGGAAACGTTCTGTAAAGATCAAGTGAAACAAGAAAAGGGAACACGGGTCGCCAATGGAAACAAAGCAAGAGGAAGGGACTCATTTACAGTGATGGGAACCAGATGAGTTTTCATGGGTTTAACGCATGTTGGGTAATATAATATATAGAGATGTTGGCTTGTCCCAGTTTGGTGACCCGACCTGACTCGATCAACCCGGCGCCTCGCAGCAGAATGACTCAACATTCTCCCCCCAAAAAAACCCCCACCTGGGACTTGTTTTAAAAAACGTGAAAACAAGCATAAACCGGTTCCGGAGATCTCATTGGGTGTAAATCAAAGTCTCCAGACACCGCTAAGTTCACAAATTGATTTGGAAACATGCCCTTGGAGTCTTCCTGGTAGCTTCAGAGCGAACAGCTTTGGCGTGCAGCGCGGGAGATGAGGTGTGATGTCAGAGGTCAAGAGAAACAGCAATGATGGACACACAGAATGGGAATGTTTGACATTTATATGCCGGTTGATGTGTTTGTTTGACTGGTTTAGATTTGCTTTAGTTTTTAAGGAATCGGTTCCTCTAATGCTCCTGTGGATGAAGCAGAACCACCAGAATGCATCACATGTGGGATTCTTGTACAAAAGCAATGGAGATAATTATTCCCTATATGCCGCACGACCCGTTTCATTAAAGCCACCGGTAGAGAACATCTTTTACAGCTCAACCTCTCTCTCTTTGCTACTCCTCTCTGCTTTAATAAAGCACACCACCATCATCTCATCAATGTGTCTGATGCTGAATAACTTAAACTTTAGATAAAGACTCATAAATTATTCATGACACGCTGTAAAAAAAGAAAAAAAAGAAGCAAATTTAAAGAACTCCTCCAAAGAGCTGAGGGAGAGCTCAAATTCACACAATGCAATCAGTGTTACAGTAACCCTGCAGCGCTGTTGTGATGTCTGGAAGCAGGTGGTTCGGCGTTCCGTGTGGAAAACACTCATGGATCAGTCAATGTGGGGAGTCATTGATCCGGATTCAGGAGCAAACAGGAGTTCAAATGTTCATTCAGGGACAGAAATGGGACTGAATGTCCTCCTGGTATTGATCTTTGTTTAGAATGTCAAACTGACTGTGCTCCATGATTTACTCAGCTATAATCAGACCAAATATTCTCTAGTAAAAATTTCATTTTAGCGCAATTTCAGGAATTATTGGAGCAAAAAAAAAAAGGCTTTATTTGAGTTTGCTTCATGCCAGATTAAGAAATGCCATCTAATTCCCGACTATTATACTAAATACATGGATTATGTTTAATATCTTCCAATTGGCAAAAGATTAATTTCATACAATTTCTGCGAAATAAAAAAATAATAAATAAATAATAAATATAATTAAATAAATGCATACATAAAAAATATATAAATAATAATAAAAAAGTATAAAAATGAATTAAAAATGTGTAAAAAATAAATAAAAAATGTATAAAAAAAATAAATAAAAATAGATATAAATAAATAAATACATAAATAAAGATAAATAAAAAACTTTAAAAATCTGCAGTCGTATCTGAAACCCCTCAAAATTTAATCTTTTTTTCAGCTCCCCCAACCCTGATTAGAGGTAAAAAACCCTTCACGAACCCCTTACCCCCCATCCGGTTTGTAGACTGAGACTGACGACAGCTGTGGGTTCGTCCAGTTGACTGTTGTTGCCGAAGCTTTTTTCACCCGATTCTAAATATAAATGTGAGAAACCAATAAAAGGCTCTCCGTCTACCGCGAGGCGCATTGAGTCTAAACACCTGAAAGTTTTTTTCGCGAGTGTATTTTCCTCTAATGCGCTGATGATAATCGAGCTTTGCTTTTTTCTCTTTTCGTCACCGACTCCATCAGAAAATTGCCTCCAAACCTCCGATGCAAGTCCTTGTTAGCACTTTAGCTAAAAAAAAAAAAAAAAGAAAAGCGCCATTAGCAGCGCTAGTCATACATACAAACTGCCAGCTAATACGCTGAGCTCTATTAAAGGAAACAGATCCAAGGATAGGGGATAATTAGCCTGCCACACAGCATCTAATTAAAAATCCATCTTATTATGTGGGGGAATCTTGTCTGTGTGTGTTCCCGTCCTAAATTCACTGGATGTGTCATCATCGCGTGAACGTGCTCCACCTTTCGCGCTCTTGAATTTCTCTCCAGAAGTTGCTTAAATTGTGACTGTTTTGGTTCCCGATCCACAACAGAAACCTACAGAAAAAAGCATTTCTGCTTTAGCTGGGATTTGAGTCTATTCAGTGGAACGCTTTCCTTTAACTTCCTGTCTGAAAAGCCCAACAGCGAGTCGAACACGAGATGCCACTACACGGCTCATTTTCCTTTCATTAAAATATTCCCGAACCACCTCTGCGAACGCGAGAGGGGCTCCTTAAAAAATCAGCCTCTTTTCGGGTGTTTTTATGCAGGGCTTTATTCACAGCTGAAAAGTTCATTTACTTCACTTGTTACTCGCCGTGAATCCAGCCTGTGGGGGCCTGCTGTGTTTCACACCGACATGTAAAGACTCTAAATAAACTCACACTCCACCAAAATGTCCAAAGAGATTAGGGCACAACGTAAATCTCCTTCTTAAAGTGAGCCGGGTTATTTCCTGGTTTAGTCTTTAATGTCAAATTTTTTTTTTTTTATGTGGTGAAAAGAGCAGGAAGTAGCGTCAGACTTGGACTCATTCATTCATTTGTCCACATGCTAATAGCTAGTTAGCATGCTAGTCATTGTACCGCGGGTATAGCATGTCTTAGCTGAATGCTAACATCATCATGTGACCAAGGAGATTGCTGGAACTGAGAGTTTGAGGGGCGCCGTCTTTTAATGGCATCTGTGCAAACAATTTTAAGTGGGCGTGTATGTGCTCAGAAGGGGCGGAGCTTAAATAGGAAAGTGGGAGGTGCTTGAGCAGAGGTGCAAATTATGCAACGAACAAAAGTTAGGTTAACCCCTCGAGGACCTATTAAAATGGCTGCACACATTACCTGATCGGGTCACAAAAGGGCCGTCTCATAAAAGTGTAAAAAAAAAAATGTAATACAGAAATTTTTTTTTCTTTCAATGCATCACATCTTTTCTATTACTTCAGACCTATCCATAGATATATAATAATAAAAAATATATAATAAGCTTTTTACTGTATGTTTATTTGGAATTTGCCATTAGAACCCTGTTTTTCTTCCAATGGGAAAAACACAAAATATGGAATATTTCCAAGTTAGTGCACAGTTTAATCCTTCTGATAAAGATATTATAACTGTTGGATGAAGGTTTTTGCAGGTGTGTGTGAACCCAGACAGTGGGTCTGTTTCTGGGTTGTTGGATGATTTTCGGGTCATTTTGTTGCTGCAGACAATGAAGATCATGTTTCATTATAACATGTCAGCATTATTGTATATAGTAATATATATAATATACATATATAATATATAAATATATAATATATACCTGTATATATATATATATATATATATATATATATATATATATATATATATATATATATATATATATATATATATATATATATATATATATATATATATATATATCTATATATATATATATATATATATATATATATATAAAAATTAAAATGTCCCTCTCACCCTTGTAGGGTGGTATCTGTGTGTCATCCTCAAGCTCGGGTCCTCTACCAGAGGCCTGGGAGTCTGAGGGTTCTGCGCAGTATCTTAGCTGTTCCTAGGACTGCGCTCTTCTGGACTGAGGCTTCAGATGCTGTTCCAGGAATCTGTTGGAGCCACTCTTCCAGTTTGGGGGTCACTGCCCCAAGTGCTCCTACTACCACGGGGACCACATTAACCTTGAACTTCCACATCTGTTCAAGCTGTTCTTTCAACCCTTGATACTTCTCAATCTTTTTGTGTTACTTTTTCCTGATGTTGGCGTCAGCTGGAATCGCCACATCTATCACCACTGCTCTCTTCTGCTCTTTGTCCACCACCACTATGTCCGGTTTGTTAGCCAGCAGCTGTTTGTCAGTCTGGAAGCTGAAGTCCCACAGGATCTTAGCCTTGTTGTTCTCAACCACCTTTTGTGGTATGTCCCATTGGGATTTGGGTACTTCTAGTCCATACTGGGTACAGTATGCATGTTGTTGCATGACCTTTAGGAAGGAGTTAAGACAGGCTCTGGGTGGTCAGGAGGTGCTTCCAGATGACTGGACAACTACAGCTAATGTGATCAGGGAGACAGGTAGGAGAGTATTTGGTGTGTCATCTGGAAGGAAAGTAGACAAGGAGACTTGGTGGTGGAATGAGGAGGTACAGGAGTGTATACAAAGAAAGAGGTTAGCTAAGAAGAAGTGGGACACTGAGAGGACTGAGGAGAGTAGACAGGAGTACAGGGAGATGCAGCGTAAGGTGAAGGTAGAGGTAGCAAAGGCCAAACAAGAAGCTTATGATGACTTGTATGCTAGGTTGGACAGTAAGGAGGGAGAGACTGATCTATACAGGCTGGCAAGACAGAGAGATAGAGATGGGAAGGACGTGCAGCAGGTTAGGGTGATTAAGGATAGGGATGGAAGTCTATTGACAGGTGCCAGCAGTGTGATGGGAAGATGGAAAGAGTACTTTGAAGAGTTGATGAACGTGGAAAATGAGAGAGAACAAAGACTAGAAGAGGTGACTGTTGTGGACCAGGATGTAGCAAAGATTAGCCAGGATGAAGTGAGGAGAGCACTGAAGAGGATGAAGAGTGGAAAGGCAGTCGGTCCTGATGATATACCTGTAGAGGTTTGGAAGTGTCTAGGAGAGGTGGCAGTAGAGTTTCTGACTGGGTTGTTCAACGGGATCTTAGATAGTGAGAAGATGCCTGAGGAGTGGAGGAGAAGTGTGCTGGTGCCCATTTTTAAGAACAAGGGAGATGTGCAGAGTTGTGGCAACTACAGAGGAATAAAGCTGATGAGCCATACAATGAAGTTATGGGAAAGAGTAGTGGAAGCTAGACTAAGGGCAGAAGTGAGCATTTGTGAGCAGCAGTATGGTTTCATGCCAAAAAAGAGTACTACAGATGCAGTATTTGCTTTGAGGATGTTGATAGAGAAGTACAGAGAAGGCCAGAGGGAGCTGCATTGTGTTTTTGTAGATCTGGAGAAAGCTTATGACAGGGTGCCCAGAGAGGAACTGTGGTATTGTATGAGGAAGTCTGGAGTGGCAGAGAAGTATGTTAGAGCGGTGCAGGACATGTATGAGGACTGTAAGACAGTGGTGAGGTGTGCTGTAGGTGTGACAGAGGAGTTCAAGGTGGAGGTGGGACTGCATCAGGGATCAGCTCTGAGCCCCTTCTTGTTCGCTATGGTGATGGACAGGCTGACAGACGAGGTTAGACAGGAATCTCCATGGACTATGATGTTTGCAGATGACATTGTGATCTGCAGTGAGAGTAGGGACGAGGTGGAGGAGAAGCTAGAGAGGTGGAGGTTTGTCCTGGAAAGGAGAGGGATGAAGGTTAGCCGCAGTAAGACAGAGTACATGTGTGTGAATGAGAGGGACCCAAGTGGAAGAGTGAGGTTACAGGGAGAAGAGATCAAGAAGGTGGAGGATTTTAAGTACTTGGGGTCAACAGTCCAGAGCAATGGAGAGTGGGGAAAAGAGGTGAAGAAGCGTGTCCAGGCAGGATGGAATGGGTGGAGAAAAGTGTCAGGTGTGATGTGTGATCGAAGAGTTTCAGCTAAAATGAAAGGAAAGGTGTACAAAACTGTGGTGAGACCAGCGATGTTGTTTGGTCTAGAGACAGTGTCACTGAGGAAAAGACAGGAGACAGAGCTGGAGGTAGCAGAGATGAAGATGCTGAGGTTCTCTCTGGGAGTGACCAGGAAGGATAGGATCAGGAATGAGTACATCAGAGGGACAGCACATGTTAGAGGTTTTGGAGATAAAGTCAGAGAGGCCAGACTGAGATGGTTTGGACATGTCCAGAGGAGAGATAGTGAATATATTGGTAGAAGGATGCTGAGTTTTGAACTGCCAGGCAGGAGGCCTAGAGGAAGACCAAAGAGGAGGTTTATGGATGTAGTGAAAGAGGACATGAAGGTAGTTGGTGTGAGAGAAGAGGATGCAAAGGACAGGGTTAGATGGAGGCGGTTGATTCGCTGTGGCGACCCCTGAAGGGAAAAGCCAAAAAGGAAAAGAAGAAGTCCATACTGGGTACAGATGTTCCTGTACACTATCACAGCTACTTGGTTGTGCCTCTCCATGTATGCTGACCCAGCTAGCATCTTGCACCCTGCTACCACATGCTGGACTGTCTCTGGGGCTTCTTTACATAGCCTGCACCTTGGGTCAGATCTACTGTGGTAGATATTGGCCTCTATTGCTCTTGTACTTAGGGCCTGTTCTTGTGCTGCTATGATCAGTGCCCCTGTGCTGTCTGTCAGTCCAGCTTTATTCAGCCATTGGTAGGTCTTCTTGATATCAGGTCTTCTTGATATCAGGTCTTCTTGATATCATCCACTTCCTCTATCTGACGGTGGTACATGCCGTGTAGGGGCTTGTCCCTACACGGCATATATATATATATATATATATATATATATATATATATATATATATACACACACACACACACACACACACACACACACACATATGCTTATAGTATGTGAAAAATATGTGGTTATAATGGGAGTCAATTGGACTTTTTTTTTAACCCGATCAGGTATTGTGTGTAGACAGTGAAAATACGCTATTCTAGACACTTCCAATGACATGCATTAAAGAATTTAGGAAATAAAGATGAAAGAAAATTGCGGCAAAATTTCATATATTTAGCCTTTTAACTGACTGATTTATTGGGAGAGAAACACATAAAAACAAACAAAAAAAAGTCATTTTTGGGCCCAAGGAACCACACGCAAATCACAAATTCCGTGATATTTTCACAAACTATTTATCTTAGTATTTACGGTAATTTAAACGTTCATGAAACCTGATATTAAACCACCTTCTATCTGCATTAAATCACTTTTGTGTTTCCATTCCGAGACTCACGGAACGTAGCGCACTTTCGGAAGCTGCAGCCAATAGAATGCGAGTACGGTACCACGTGACTAGCTACTAAATATCCGCAATGAGGTGAAGTCGCGAGTGTTGATGTGCGAATGCATGAGGGATTACTGTATATACCAGATGCATGTCAGATAACATATTCACATAGTTTTAGCGTCCGTCTGACAACATAATGTGAGGTGTTATGTCTCCGCTCTGATTAAATCACGCTGAACCGCCTGCTTAGCCGGATGATTTATGCGAACAGACTCATCCGATGTCGGTGAGCAAACAGCAAACATGAGTTCAGCCTTGTGTTTGTGTTCTTGTCAAAAAACACTCGGCTGACGGAAGATATTTCACTGAGACGAGGAGAACATTCCACGGAAGGAAATCACACGGCAGCAGAAGGCAGGTTCTACGGATCTCTGCTGGAGATGTTTTTACAAACCGAGACAGAAAACGAGCCGACGTGAGGCCGGAGGAAGGTCGTGAGACGCCTGAACGGCCGCCGGTGAGACGATCCTGGGTTTTCCTTCAACACCAGCAAGAAGAGGCACATTTTTCTCAGTTGAAGTGCTTTATCTCTACCGGTAACCAACCTAGAACTGGATCCCTGGTGGTTCTGAGGAAGCATCAGCATCGTCTGAGATGAACAGACGTGTGGCATCCTTCCCATCCTCCACGGTTTCCTTCAACCTGCATGCAAAGTGTGCGAATTTCAAGACGCTTCATTAAAAATCCAACAATGGAACTGCAGAGCTTGTATCTCTGCCGAGGATCTAATATTCCTGTAAAAAAAAAAAAAAAAAAGAAGTCGAGCTGCTCATCTAGTAAAGGTTAAGGAACGTTTGGATTTTCCTGGATTTTACAGACAAAGAAATAATCAAACTATAATAATAATAATAATAATAATAATAATAATAATAATAATATATAGTTTTACAATTTCCAAAGCCTTCATATATTTATTACACCATTTCAAATATTTGTTTATATTGTACATATGTTTATTGTGTATTTTAGTGTTAGTGTTGGTTTTCTGTGTATTAAATCTGTTTTTTGCCCTTTGCCCTCTGCAGTTCCTTTTTTGTGCACCAATCCTGCTTTATGTACCTTCAATTGCCCCTTGGGGACAAATAAATGTTTTTCAATTAAATAAGTTACTTTACTGACTATTACTACATACTGATGGTGGATCTGGATCCATCTATTATAAGACATCCATATCATAGTATTTCTATATTAATATTTCCTGTTATTAGCGTTCAAGATATGGAAATAATCTTTAAAAAAAGTGACTCAGCATCTGCATCTTGACCCAAATCCACCTCAAAAAAAAAAAAAAAAAAAAAAAAAAAAAAAAAGATCAACTCCTCCTGAGATCAAGACTAAATTACCTCTTTGGGACAATTACAGAGGTAATCACAGGTGATTGGTTATTGGAGGTAATGGAGCAGCATTTCATCCTGTGGTTGATTACATCACGGATCAGGTTGTGTTCTCGGTGTTTTCTTTGTGATATAAATATTTCTCTTCATTACCGCTAACCGAACATGACAGCCTGGAACCAAGAACCACAAAGTGTCTTCCGTAAATTAATTGGTATTTTCCTGCATCTGCGCCATATGACAGCCGAGTGTCAAAAATTAGAGCTAATTGGTCTCCATGCCAACACCCCGAGAGTCTCGAGCTATGATAATTGACTTCACATCGTTGTCAGAGGGAGACCTCACACACACACACACACACACACACACCAGGTTACACACTCGCTTTGCATCAGGTGATTATTATTTAAGCGATTTCCATACGTCGAGTCTTCTTTCAGGGATGCGGGATTGAATGGGTGAGGGCATAAATCAAATACCTTCTAGGTGTTCCATAGTTTATTTCTCACCTGCATCTCCATGAGAGAGGTTTAATGAAGTAAAAAAAAAAATAAAAAAAAAAAACTCGATTGAGAACGCCATGAAAAGCAGGCCCGTGTATGGATCGACCTACGGATTCACCAAAATATATCGCGATGATAAAACTGAAAAAGTGATTGACAGGCAGAGACAAAGACGCACCACGCATACGTTCGCAGCTGCAGACAGATAGGTACACACTTTTTGAATCCACATCTTGTTTCCATGGCGACCGGATGTACAGGAATCCTTTTTTTTTTTTTTTTTTTTTTTTTTTCCAGACCAAATTTCTTTTCCGGTCCAAACCAGTCAGTTTCTTCTGAAAAAGAAAAACTGGCACGTCTGGAGTCTGTCTGGAAGGGTTTTCAGGTCAAGGAAGAACCAGATGAGGACCAGACAAGTTCCACTCGTCGGGATGAAATTCCTGATCAATATTCAGAGGAAAAACACGCCGCTTGGTGAACAACTGGTTAACAGAAGTCAGCTGCTTATCTCCTCACACACTCCCACATCACCTCTGTCCTAAAAAACCCTCGGCTGGCTCCTCATTCTGCAAACAATGCAGGTCAAAATTCACAAAAATCGCTCCTCAACGTGCTGCAGCACCTCCTTGTCCTCCTGCGAACTCCTGCCCCGCAACCTCAGAAGGACTTACGTCCAAGCATCCGACTGGGAAAAGAGGACTTTGGACTTCCTGTCAGACTTCCTCCATCACTCCTGTCTTTATAAACCTTTGATTCAGATCCAGGGTTTTGCTTGTTGCTTGTATGAACATCGATGGAGGTATTTGGTCCAACTTACACGTCTGATGAGGCTGACCAATCTTAGACGTGATGCCACACCAGGTTGACCGGCAGCAGCCGCACCTAACTTCATTTCTATTACCTGACTGTATTTTGGAATTAACATAGATTATTAGAAATAATCAGACAGGTAAACCTCGGCTTACGTCGTTAATCGGTTTCAGGAAACGCGACATAAGTTGAAAAACAACGTACGTCGAACTAACTAGTGTTTGGGTGTCATTGGTGTAGTCATTGGGTGTTTTTTCAGTAGTGAAACAGGGTTTATTGGACTAATTGGACAAGGACTAACCAAACACGTTGGATTGGACTGACCACAATGTCCCTCTACATCATTTTTACCTCACATTTCGGAGTGGTACAAAATGGAAGAGGTGGACAATGTCTGGTGCATCTGAGATTGTCTCTACCTCTACCAGACAGTGATAACACCAATACGCTAAAGTAAGTAGGTGTGGAGACTGGGATGGCCGTTCCAGAACGTTCTACTTGTTCCTCGGCATGAACGCTTCAGTAGACTCTGGGCAGTGTTTTGGGTTCTGGTCTTGGTGAACTTCAACTTTGAGGCTGACTGGTGAACATTGTTAAAAAATCAGCTGATTCTGACTGGAACTCATGAGACCCTCAACATAACCAGGATTCCCAGTAGCTACACTGGCCACACAGCCCCACTGCATGATGGGAACACCACATTTTAGTGTTTGCCTTGGAATGCTGTGTTGCTTCTCTGCCATCATGACGCCCCTTGCTTCGACCTAATAACTCATCTTTGGGGCGTCTTTGACTGTTCATCTAATCCTAACCTTTGGTTAGGATTAGATGAACCTGTCTGTCAGTTTCAGGCTTGATGACCTCAACAAGTCAGAACTGTGTCCAATTAACGAGAACTAAGAACTTACAGGTATTAAGCAAAATTATGTATTTTTCACATCTTCTGTTAGTCCAATAAACCCAGCTTCACTTTTGAAATATTACTGCATCCATCAGCTTTTTAAAAATCTAAACAACCAATGATAAATAAATGGAAATAATTGAAATTGTCAGAGTTGCCCAAACTTTTTCATACCAGTGTAGATACTTTATTAATTCTGAAGGAAAAATATGAATGTTTTATATGCTTTATTTATGAATGAATGATGAAATAAATGAATGGATGATAAAATAAAAGCCTTTTTTAAGGTTATAAAAATACCAGAATTTTTATTATGTATAAGTCCAGTAATTGTTTTTTTTTAAACTTATCTACAGTTAGCCCTCGCGCATTCGCACATCAACGCTCACCACTTCACCTCTTCACGGATTTTTGTAGTCACGTGATACCATATGCGCATTCTATTGGCTGACGGCATCCAGAAGTGCACTACGTTCTTTTAGTCTCGGACTTCTGTGAGACACGAAAGTGCTTTAAACAGTCTATAAGAGTGTGGGAAAAGGTCGTACACAGAGAAAGTGGTTCAATATCAGTATGGGGAGGGTTATATATGTTTAAATTACCATAAATAATAAGAAATAGTTCATCGCTCTGGTTCCTGGAATGCATTAACCGCGAGGAACGAGGGCAAACTATATAATCGAGAACGACGGAACTCGAAAACGACGTAAGCCAAGGTTTATTCTCGTAAAATTAAGACGCGGCTGGTCACAGTTTAACCAGTAAATATGTACATTCACATTACGTGTAACTTCATGAATCTACAGATATTATTTATCCTGTATGTATTATACAGTAGAATGCTTATCTGACTGCATTTGAGTCCAAGGACATCGATGCTCCCACAAGAAGAAAACTAGTGTTGCTGTTGTGAATCGTCTATCACCTCTATCACAGCGGAGCAACTTAAAAATCACTGAAGTCCAAATGCACCTAAAAGAAAAAAAAAAAAAAAAAAGTAAATAAAAGAAAAGGAAATTGAATGAAACAATTATAGCCATACGAGCCATTGTGAGTGTGTGAGTGTGTGAGTGTGTGAGTGTGTTAACGCCGCCTTCAGTCCAGCTTCTGAGACGTTTTTACAAATGATTCTCCCAATGCTGCAATCACACATCAACATTTATTCAGTAGAAAAACTGTTTAGAAATCTGCACAAACATTTCTCAGATATTTCTGTCTGGATCTGGGGATCACGCTGGGGGTGGGGGGGTGGGGTGGTTTTTTTTTTTTTTTCATCATCATGTGCATCTGCAGTTAAATAAAGCTGCAATTCACAGCACAGCTAGAGCAGCATAAATGGAGCTTTAAGAGCAGAGGCTTTCAGGTGGATGTAAAAAGTCGTTTTAGTCCCAGAGCTGGGAGGTAATGCAGAGCTAAGCATCCTGTAAGCCTCTTTGGTTCACCTTGGCTGCCTCGGCTCTCTGCTTTGTCACGGGCCGTACTAATAAGGTTGTGATTTCTCTGACGGCATCCATTACCAGCCTGAGAAATAGCCTTACATTGGAAATTCCATTAAATCCGAGCCAAACAGTGTGATGTATGGCGGAAATGGAAAGCTCTGACATTCTTACATTACGAGGCTCAGTCTCATGAAAATAGATTAAAGTTGCAGGTGTTTATTACCCGTAACCTTCTGTTGCTTTGGTTTCCCATTGGTAATGCTTTTGCATCTGTAATCTCCATCCACCTTCTACACCTGCCAGGGTGAAGGTAGCTGACATTGGTTGGGGGATGCTGCTGATCGCCAAACCAGGACGTCTTATAATTTATGACGCTGATCGCACGAGCAAAACATTTGATTGATTTGACAGATTTGACAGCTGTTGAAACAGATAAATTGCTTTTAAAATGAATTTTTAGGTGTTCCCCTGCGGGGTGGGCTGATTTATCTCTCTGTCTGACAGCAACTAGTAGAAATGATAAAATTTAATTTGTTTGAGGGGCGAGGAATGATCGGAGTGGACCTGGATGAAAGAGTGAGGATTATTTTCTCTATTTTCTACTTACGAAATTAATTGGTTCTGGATGAAATTTGGTAAGTAGAAAATTACGTAAGTAGAGACACGTTTTCCATGTATGCAAATGCCCTAATCTGTTCCAAGCCCCCCCAAAATTCAGACATAAATGTTTTATAAAGCATAAAAATGCATCAAAACATGTAACAAATACATGTTACAATTAGATTATTACACAACAAATGAGAGTTGTGCATAATGTAAAAAACAAAGAATAGAGTAAAGAATGATAATGATGGTCATTAACCTTTTAACTGCTGTCCTCATTGTTTTTTGCCCTCTTTGGTTCATGTGCTCCTGCCTCACCATGAACAACAGAGTGAATTCCAGTCCTCCTTCTGAACTTCTCCAACCACCCACGCCATGCCTTAAACTCCTTAAACTTCCTTTAGTTTTAATAACGTGGTGATTGTAGATGCATTACGGCCATATTCTTTGGTGAAATCAACCAAACGCATCCCTTTTTCATGCTTTTCTATTATCTCTTGTTTTGTTTGTACGGACAAAAAAACTCTTTTCTTCATCTTTTCTTTTCCTCTTTTCTCCGTCACTTTCTTGGGGTCCATAGTGAATACTCTAAAAGTTCATATATTTATGTAAAACTATCAGAACACCTCATGGGTCGAGGGCTGAATGAGGAGGACGCTGCATAGACACCTATCTAGCTCCACACAGAGGTCCCTCTTAGCCAATGGGATGCCAGGATAACAGCCAATGGCAGAGCAGCTATAAGAATGTTGCATTCAGGAACCTGTGGGAACTGTGAGTATCAGCCCATACTGTATTTTTACCTTTCGTAATTCGAAATTTCTTTCGTAACTAGAGGTAATATTTTCCTGTTGAGGCGTTTTGTAAGTAGAAAATTTCGTATGTAGAGACATTCGTAAGTAGAGGTACCGCTGTATATATATTTTTTGGGGGGTGGGAAACAGCTCTCTGAACCCTCCTTGTCAATTAATCATAAACTTCCTGGCAATTTTTTTTTTTTTTTTTTTTACAAAACTTGCTGGATTCATTATTCTCAGTCGGGTCATTAAATTCTTTTGTGTGTCACCAAATCATAACAAAAGTTCTGAGCTGTGCCGTTTATTAGCCGGCAAAGGCAGCAGTTAGTTTGCAAGAGATGGGGGGGAGGAAGTGGGGAGAAAGAGAGGGAGAGATCCTGGGGAAAAGGGGGCTGTAATGATGGAGGACTGCATTTACTGTTTATAATAACCACAGTAAACTGCAGGACGCGGACGCACAGAGACTCCGGGGACAAGTCTAGTAAGGAACATGAATTAATGAGACAGAAGGAGTGCATGATGGGAAATCCCCCCTAGCAGTCTAAAACCCTGTCGTAGGCGACAGTATTACGTTTCGAGGTACGGTTTTTACATTTTTCTGTGGGATCATTACATTTAAAGCTGCTTCCGTGATGTCATGCGATGATGTCATCGGTCCATGATGATGACGAGTTCTGTTCAGATCGAAAAACCGTAGATGAAGCGCAGAAGTGGTCTGTCTTGCAAAACAAGTCCGCTGGGATAGGGCTAGGGTTAGGGATAGGGTTAGGGTTAAGGTTAGGGTTCTAGATGGGTTAACAGGGTGCTATGAGCTCATTACCGATGAAGAGTTCGGTACATGAGAAGAAGGATTTTAAATTCCGCTCAGGATTCGGCGCAGAGGAGCTAATATGTTAGAGATATGGGCTCTGTTAGTTGTTCTGGTCAGAACACACTGCTGCATTCTAGATCAGCTGGAGGGTCTTTAGAGACTTCCTGGTACAGCGTGATAATAGGGAATTACAGTAATCCAGCCTGGAAGTAACAAAAACATGGATTAATTGTTCAGCTTCGTTTGGAGACAAAATGTACCAGAGTACTAAGTGAAAGAAGAAAATTGTTTTATGTGTGAATTAAAATGGATATTCGGAACAAATGTAGCTCCCAGATTCCTTATGGAGGAGCTGGAGGTCAGGCTAATGACGTCAGTAATGGTTACATCATCAGGTGATGCGTGTGTTTGTGAGCTGTTTACGACCGTACAACATTAATTTTCAGAGAATTGTATGGCTAGTTGGTCACACACAGTTTCATTGGTAAGTATAGTTGTGCATCATCTGCATATAGAATAAAACAAATAGAAAGTTGTTTTATTATCTTAACTACCGGCATAGAATGAGTAAAAAATGGTCCTAGCACAGAACCCTGAGGAACTCCGTTATTAACTTTGTTGAGATATTATGTCTTTATGTTTATATGTAATGTCTGTCATTTTCTGGAACTTATCGCAGTAAAATCTTGCTGGAATAGACTTTAAATCCCCTGTTGCAAGATCAAACGGGTGTAGAAAACAACTGAACATCTCAGGTTTCCTACAAGTCTGACATGCTGGAATTGTCCGGGTCAAATTTTGCATTGCAGCTAATTACCTCATTAGCGTTAGCTCTCTCGTAAAGCTTCACCACATGCTTGCAGAGCCAGAGATCTGTGTTTCGGAGTGTTAGTTGTAAAAGGAGACTTAATGATTCTATGCTGCAAAGTGCAGCTTCATTAGATCTGAGAGGGAGACGTATAATTATTCTGGCCATTACTTTATTCGCATTAATATGTGTATGGAGGCAGATGAAAGGTGTTCTGGTGCCAATGCTGGGTTAGTTGAGCAGCTGCTGATAGGCTTTGCCCTCCAAATGATTATACTTTCAGATGTGCTGAGAATATGAACCTTCTGTTCACGGAAGAGGTCAAGAGAGCTGCTCAAAGACAAAATAAATTGATCTCTACCTTTAGGGGTTTATTTGTGGTGATGGAGTGTTGTTATTTCTAAGTCATTTTCTTTGAGTCTGTCTCATTTAGTTACGCTGCAGTGAGCGATAGCTTTCACATGCCGGATCGTTTTTCACCTTCAAACAGTCGGCTGATCACGAGTCAGGTGAAGCAGGAGTTTTCCCTCCTTTCAATATGGAAGTTTGGTGCGTCTGAAGACAAATTAGGTGAAGTAAAAAGACTGAGGAAACAAAGGAAAGAATTGAATGAAACAGTAATAATCTGCATTGCAAGCTAAAATGCAAGGCAAAACTAGAATTAAATTTGATATGCAGGGTAAGAATGAAAAAAAAAGTCATCCCAAGGTTATGAAATATACAGAGAAAATTTCTGAGCCCTGACTTAAAAGAAGCGAGAGTTGGAAGTTTCCTGACTTTGTTTCCAACATGTGGAGCATAAAATGTGGATGTTGTGTCTCAAGGCTCAGTTTAGACTCTGGTGACAGTCGTCGGACCTGTCAAGGACAATCTGAGTAATCAGACATTCATTTCACCCTCTCAACATTCCACGCTTAGCAGGCGAGGCGTCGCAGACATCTGCAGCAGTTTTCTGAGTCAGGCTTTTAGATTAAAGCATGGACAAGGTTCCCTGCTGAGATGTGAGTCTTCCATCAGTTCATTCTGTTAACACCACGGCTGGTGTCGGTAAAGATTTTAAAGGAGCAGTTCAACCCCCCCAAAATTACATTAAATATTTATGGAACATATATGGAAATATATGGAAAACATAAACAGGTCGTAAATGCTGATGCATATTTGTGATCTTCCTTCCTCCTCCAGGGTGGATGCTAATACTTGCTGCTACAGTAGTAGCTTGAGTTACGGGTTTAATCCATTTTGTGACTGAGCTCGTAACTCAAAATAAATTTTCCCAATTTAAAATAATTAAAATAATTGTTAAAAAGCCCCAAATCCCCTAAATTATTTAAAAAAAAATTTTTTTTAATCCTCCAATAGACATGTCGGATCTTCTACCAAACTATCGTAGAGTTTTGATTATTAAAACTATGACCTCTCCCCTGGTAAACAGTAAGAAAGAATGAAAAGAAACGCAAAAGTCACAAGAACACACGAGCTACGTCTTTACTCCACCAACGAGAACGAGATACGGAACGAGATACACTGATGTTGTATCCATCCGCCAACACGTGGTAAAGAACCAGATACGGTCTCACTGATGTTGTATCCATCCGCCAACACGTGGTAAAGAACCAGATACGGTCTCACTGATGTTGTATCCATCCGACAACACGCGGTAAAGCATGAGATACGGTCTCAGCTGATGCTGTATCCATCCGCCAACACGCGGTAAAGCACGAGATACGGTCTCAGCTGATGCTGTATCCATCCACCAACACGCGGTAAAGCACGAGATACGGTCTCAGCTGATGCTGTATCCATCCGCCAACACGCGGTAAAGCACGAGTTACGGTCTCAGCTGATGTTGTATCCATCCGCCAACACGCGGTAAAGCACAAGATACGGTCTCAGCTGATGCCATCAACCAACAGGTGGTATAGAATGAGATCCGGTCTTAGCTGATGTTGTATACCCTACAAAACATGGTAAAGAACGAGATACGGTCTCAGCTGATGATGTATCCATCCACCTACACATGGTAAAGAACGAGATCCGGTCTCAGCTGATGATGTATCCATCCACCTACACGTGGTAAAGAACGAGATCCGGTCTCACTGATGTTGTATCCATCCGCCAACGCGTGGTAAAGAACGAGATGCCGCCAGTTCCCAGTTTTCCCTCCTGTTTACTATATCCTGAATTCATTCCCACTCAATCCACTCATTCCTGTCACCTGTGTTGCTGCAGCATCTGCTTTCCATCTCCAATCAGGGATTTTATCATTTCATTTTTATATCCTGGATGTAAAATAAGTCAGAATCTAAATCCATCTTTTTGGGATGGTTTGACTTGTTGTTCAAGATAAATATTTGTGTTATTTTTACATTTATTTGTGGAATTGGAGAAAAGTTTGGCAGCCCAAATAAGCTGTGGTTTTACACTGCATCATCTGCTGAAGCAGCTGAAGAGCAAAGGCCAGAGAAGACAGCCTCAAGGAAGTTGTTTTTGTACAGCTAGATATAGATTGATTTTGGGGAAGACATACACAACAACGGGCAACAAGTGACATCCCAACAGCAACCGTGGTTGCATCAATCTACCAGGACATCAATGGTTCAATAACCATTGGAATCAGCTGGACATCCACCAAACTTTACAAAGTCAGAAAGTTATTCTAACTCCAAAACTTATCTGGCTTGAAATAACATTGTCAAATTTAACAAAACATAAAAATTGAAAGGATCTTTAAAGTCGAAGCAATTATGAACAAATACAGTCAAACAAGACTTTGAACTGTGGCAGCTGCGTACGGTTTATCCCAAGGACTAATGAATGAGTGGAGGAGAAAAATGATGTTTTGTGTTTTTTGTGGGTCTTTTTTCGACAACACAACTGAGAAAAAGAAAGAAAAATCAAAGACGGGAAGAAGACAAAGCAACTCTTGGAAAGAAAAGCCTTCATGTCATGAATGGAAACCAGATTCAGACAAACTTTTGATGGTGATGTCATTAAAAACTCTTGACCGCATCAACGGAGCTTAATTATCGCTGAGAAACTAAAATGTCATCTAAAATATTAAAGAAAAAGATTTGATGGACATTTAATAGCTGTCAAAGTCATCAGACACTTTCTGTAAAGTTAGATTCTTAATTCTGATGGGAATTAAGGATAAAAAGACCAAAACACAGTCTTTGACTGGACTGGATGGACGTAAATGTTAATAACGACCTGATGGTCATGTAACGCCGCGGCGATCTTCCCACGACGTGGTTTTGACTGTCGAGGAAGCGGTCGTTTCTTGATTCATCAACGCGTGTGAACTGTTGATCCGTTGAATGCTTTTCCAATCAGTCTAAATGACTCTGCAGCGCCCCGATGAACACGGAGCGACGAGGACGCCATCAACACGCCTCCTTCACGACCTGTTTGATGCCAATAATCCCGTCTCCTTCGGCGCCACCGTTCCTCATTTTCTGCGCGCTCGCCTCATGTGACCTTTCAGCTGTCAACCCCTGACATCATTTCAGCGCAATGATTATGAATAATTTAACCCCAGTCGGAGGCAGAAATGATCCAATTCCCATTGGTTTGTTGGCAAAATGTCCATCACTGCATTTAAAATGATTCAACCCTGACTAGAAGCATCTCTTTTTTCACCTTCATTGTTATTCCAGCATCTTCCTGCATCTTCATAGATTCACCGACTTCATCGGTACCAGCAGGGTCATCCACCACCACCACCACCACCACCATCTCTGGTGTCTAGAGATTTATCTTGTCGCCGTTTGAGCTCATCTGATACCCTTCTTTTTACAACGCCCCCTAAAATACTTCCTGACAAGCTTATAATCTCGCGTCATCTGTTGAAGTAAACAATTATCTTTGCTTCAATCGCTTGTCTCCACAACTTTACCGAAGACAAAGGAATAAACCGTCACCGGCAAGCGAGCGACGCAAACGCTGGTGAGTCGGGTTAGAAAACAAAAAGGCTGGGTTTCCTTTGTATCATTCAAGCTGGACATTAATGTAAATGTAAAACCATACTGTAGATGATGTGTGAAGATGTTTCAAGGATGTGTTTCCATGGTAACATTTCGCCGACAGCAACTCTCGAACTGCCTCAGTAATTAGCATCGAGTGTTTCAGATTTTCTATACTATGTTGGTTCACCAGAGCGATGGGGGCTCCTCCTCGCTGTCTACTCTTTTAATCCCATTGAGCCGGGTCTCCATCTTTTTTTTTTTTCAGGGGGGGAGGAATGAGGGGAAAAGGCTGGTTTCATCTGTCTCGCTTCCGGCCATCCTCCCTTCATTTTTTGACAGATGAGGAGGTGGAGGTTTGGGATGGCCAGGAGCCAAAGTTTCTTCTGGATCCGTCAGCCGCCACGTAGCGAGAAATCCATCAACTGACAGGAGGAATAAAGTCTGACTCAAATATCTCAAATACATCTCAAATTACTACCATTATCAAGACGTGACCTACAATATAAAGACCCCAAACAACCAAGCATTGATTTAAAATGCTTAAGTAATTATTGATTTTCGCAAATTCAGGAAGATTTTATGTCTCCAAACCCCTAAATTGGAACCAAGTGGGAAGCTCTTCCTGCTGAGAACGTTGGGGCAGCCGGGTCAGGAGCATGGTTGTTATCTGGGAGCCAACCTTCACAGATATTTTGCACCATTCCTCCCAGAACATTTAAAGGTTACAGGGAGAAGAGATCAAGAAGGTGGAGGATTTTAAGTACTCAGGGTCAACAGTCCAGAGCAATGGAGAGTGTGGAAAAGAGGTGAAGAAGCGTGTCCAGGCAGGATGGAACGGGTGGAGAAAAGTGTCAGGTGTGATGTGTGATAGAAGAGTTTCAGCTAAAATGAAAGGAAAGGTGTACAAAACTGTGGTGAGACCAGCGATGTTGTTTGGTCTAGAGACAGTGTCACTGAGGAAAAGACAGGAGACAGAGCTGGAGGTAGCAGAGATGAAGATGCTGAGGTTCTCTCTGGGAGTGACCAGGAAGGATAGAATCAGGAATGAGTACATCAGAGGGACAGCACATGTTAGAGGTTTTGGAGATAAAGTCAGAGAGGCCAGACTGAGATGGTTTGGACATGTCCAGAGGAGAGATAGTGAATATATTGGTAGAAGGATGCTGAGTTTTGAACTGCCAGGCAGGAGGCCTAGAGGAAGACCAAAGAGGAGGTTTATGGATGTAGTGAAAGAGGACATGAAGGTAGTTGGTGTGAGAGAAGAGGATGCAAAGGACAGGGCTAGATGGAGGCAATTGATTTGCTGTGGCGACCCCTGAAGGAAAAAGCCGAAAGGAAAAGAAGAAGACTCCCAGAACAGTTTAAGGTGCCGGAGCGACATCAAGGATGTCCCACTGCAAAAAATGTGTCTCATCCCATTTTGGATCCAAAATCAGAAGCTTCATTTCTCCCCCCTCCTCATCCAGTTGTTTTATTGCTTTCCTCTTCCTTGATGAGGTCATTCAGGAATCATTGCTTTGACTTTCCTTGAAGACACTCTCTGCTGGATCAGTACCTACCTCTTATTTTCCCATCTACCTTCTCTCAAAACCTCCCTTGCAACCCGGACCCCCCACCATGGCGGGGGATCTCGTTGTTGTTCCAGGTCCATTCAGGATGGATCAATCGCTCTTGTTGGCGTTCTCCGCTTCTGACGAAGTCCAGCCTCAAGAACCGTCTCATGGTAACAAAGCTACCATGGAGATTCACTAGAGTTGCCTGGGAAACGTGATCATCATCCTCCAGCCTGGGGGGGGTCAGCGTGGGGTCAGTTCCATCGACAAACTCAACTCAAGAGAAGTGATAATTAGCTCCAAAATTAATCACAAACATTAATCCACCTACATTGTCGTGGTTTGAGTTGTCGTTTATCTGCCTTGCCTTGAATATAATATAAAGGTCCCCAAAAAAAAGCCACCAATGTCAACAGCAAAGCCTCTTTCCAAAAAATCACGACACTCAAAATATCCCACAGTCCTTGTTGGAGGCAATTTCATGGAGGAACTATTTTCTCCCTGTGTCACCGAGCAGAAGGGAGCATGCACTTTACTCGTGGATGAGAGTCTAGTGTACATTACAGCTGAGCCGGGGAGGGTTCCATTAATCTTTACATCCCACTCTGTGGACAGCAGGAGCCTCTTGTCCATTACCTGGATGGAGGGATCCTCCTGCGAGGCGATACGGTGTGTAATCAACACGGCGATGCACAAAACCATCGAGACGGATCAGGAAAAAAAAAAATGTTTCTAAAGATGTTTGTTTGTCATCCGCTATTCACGAGATCGACGATGACAGATATTCATATCAGCCCAAGTTAAATACTTTCCACCCAACAAACAAACAGATCCTGAAAAGATCTGACAAAACTGTTCATTCACATTGAAAACGACGCAAGACTTGCAGTCGTAAATCTTTATTATCTCCACAAAGGATGTTTTTGTGTGTCTGTGGGTGTGGGGTGACGTTTCGTGGCGAGGTACAGCTTCATCCGGAGAACGATTTGATTGTGGGAGCGCCTCCGAATTTTCAACAGCTCAGAAGAACTCGATTTGTCGGTTACAACCAGGACCTGTTCGACTTGTCGTTTTTAGGCTCTTAATTTATTCATTTCCAAGTTATTTTTCCGCATTTTCACAGTGGAATTTATTCGAAAATCCTTCTTATGTCGCTTTCACTTCATTCTACTTCATACTGCATTTCCTCTTGACCTACTTTCGCTTTGACAGAACTAGTTTTCCTTTTCCATTTTGTTGCTTTTGAAGCCGCTGTCTGAAGTCACTGTAAAAGGAGCGGTCTGGCAACAGATGGGCCCCCACTTCCCTTTTTTCCTTTCTTTTTAGCAATATTTAGAATTTAGTGCTAATATAACACCCAAAAAGATAGGTGGAGGAGTTGCTGGGGGGAAAAAAAGAATAATGAAAGAGTGCGTTTGTGTCAATCATTCTCTAAAACCACTTCAAATAGACTCCAGAAGTAAGGACAGTGATGGTGCAGATTTTGCCATCAATATGGTGATGTGATAGAAAATGAAGTCTGAAAACTGCCACGCTTCAACGATAAGGTAAAAAACAAAAAGAAGCAAAAACTGAAAGGCTGTATTTACTGCACTTTGTTGTGGAAGAAGGCTCGAAAATTTGGAAAGGCACTTTGCTGCTATGATGAGTCCATTCATCAATCAGCCATCTGCCTTGATAGGTGCTTCAAAAAAACGAGACTTGACAACAAAACAGAAGCTACCCTGGCTCGATGTCGTTGGGAAGCCGGGTGGAGGCTCAGCTGCTGCTGATTTGACAAACGGCCCGGCGTCAACCTCATTAGAGCGAGACCGACCTCCCGACTTAGAAAGGTGGGTTCCAGCGGAGTAAAAAACTAGAATGGAGAGCCGGTTGAGACATAGTCTTGTCTGTTCGCTAGTTAACCTCCTGGAGGCCAACCAGCGTTCCAGCATCCGCCCCATATGGCGCTCCGTCTTGATTCGTCCTCTGGAAAGACGCCCTGGAGGCGGTGAAAGTTTGCCAATACAAGGCAATTATGCAGAAGAGGTCGTCTAAATATTCGGGAGGAAATCTAAGCAGATTTAAACAAGCCTGGGACTCAGTTTGACGGTCGGTGGGTTTGTTTCAAATTCACACCAAAACACATTTAGACAAAACTTTGAATGAAGATGAGCTCAGTAAATGTTGTTGATCCAGTTTTTCATTATAAATACTTGCCACAAACTGCCAAACTGATTTCCACAGAATTTTGTAGAGGAGAGGAAAAATTGTTGCTTTGTTCTCAACACATTTTTTAACCTTTTTTTTTTTTTTTTTTTTTTTGTCACTGAAGTTCACATCTGTTGCTTGTTATTCATGTCTTTGGTTTTATTGGCACCAAGTGTTCGGTTTTACTTCATTTGTTCTTTTTTTTAAATCAATGATCCAAAACTCTCATTGATTACACAGGTAAATCTCAGCTTTTGTCGTTTTGATGTTATGTCATTCTCGATTATATGTCGTTTTTCAAAATAAAATTTAAAAAAAATTACATGTAAAAGTAAATTAAATTCACGTAATTTTACTGCACTTTCTGTCTGCCACACATATTGGAATCATAAATAAACCGTTAAAAGCACATAACATCATGTTACTTCTTCACTTGGAGTCCTTGTTCTCAATGCTGCTCCAGCTGTGTCTTCTTGCCTTAATTTCTCCTTCAATTGTTCGTCTCCAGGTTGTTTGGGGCCTTCCTCTTTTGCGTTTTCCTTCTGGTGTCCAATGCAGTGCCACTTTTGTCATGTCATCAGCTGGTCTCCTTAATACATGTCCAAGCCACCTCCATCTTCTCCTCATCAGTGTTGTTTCCTTGTCCAAACATCCTGTTATTTCATCATATTCACTTTTTATAATCTTAGATGTGATAAGATATTATTCCATGTTTCCATAATCAAATATTTTTTACAAGAAGAGGAGATTACCCTCTTGCTCAACCTCCAACCTGGTGGACATAATATCATGTTACTGTACAATAAATCAGAATAAAACATATAACGTTATATTATTATCCCGTAGCAACCCCCGTGACCCACAATGAGGAAGTAACAGCTGAAGACGAGACGACGACATTTTTCTGTACAATATTAAAAAATGTAATTGAATTGTTTGTAAGCTTAAATTCTATTTATTTTAACCAAATATTATTGATAATACATTCACAGAACTGGGAATAGTTACAATTATCGATTTACGTCAAAGAATACATGTATAACTTTATTTTATAATTCTTGAATTTACATTGCATCTCATTTCCAATAAACTAACTTTCCCAGAATATGTTGGGGGGGAAAAAAAAACAACAAAAAACTTGGAATGCTGAAGACGACGTAAAACGATTCCGGGATGTTCTCGATTATATGGATTCACATCAATACAGAACGGATCGTTTCTCGGAAGGCGGCCCATCCTTTTCCGGCTCGTGGAAACGCATTCAGTGTCTCAGATTATGTTTGCATAATCCTGTTGGAAAAACAAGCGCGGACAAGCATGTCATTCCTTGGCGGAGGTGGCAGCACTTCATTAGGACACTTTAGGTAAACAATAGCTGTATCCGACCTGATTTATGCAAACAGCCATCCTGCAACCGATTGGACGACGCAAACAGGAGAGCAGCTTTTGGCAGAGAAGCAGAAAAACAAACAACTCAGGTGCAGAAGAGAAAAGGTTCTTCAGGGTAGGCGTTCTGAAGGGGATTGTTAGATAATGTGAACGATAGAGAAGGGAGGGCAACACAAAGAGATAAAAGTGAGCTGGAGGATGAGGTGTCTTTCAAAACGTCTCTTCATCACTTTGCCTCATTCCAGTGTGTGATGAAATTTCATCACAAAAGATTCTGAAACGTTAGTTTATTCTGTAAAAAGTGAGGTTTGAGGAGAGATCCGGCTGTGATTGTTTAAAAAAAGTCTTATTTATTATGAATTTTTAAAAATGTATCAATGAATAAATAAAACATTTAAGCAGAATATTCTATCCAGATATTACTACAGATGACTAAAATAAGACTCTTTTAGCTCCGTCACCTCCTCATCTCCTCCTCCATCACCATCTCCACCACCCTGCTGAGAAGCTGATTGGCTGAATCCTGACATCCCTCCAGGATGTTTCCACCTGCAGGACCCTGAGGGATAAAAAAAAAACAAAAAAACAAAAACGGATGGGATTTGAACTCATCTGGATGACGTCCAAAACATTCCAACACAAGAGCAGCAAAGACACGCTAACTCGCTGCCTGTCACGTACATCAGTTTCCTGTCACATGACCGTATCAATCACATTATATCCTTCTGGGCTCCGTCAGGGTCCTGGGTCACGCCTCCTCACATCTCATAACTTCCTGTTTTAGCTTCGGTTTCCTTTTCATTGTTTTTGCTGCATCCCTGCATCTCATTTTTCACCCCTCCACATTTTAACCACGGATGAGAAGAGGAATCAAAACGCAGAGAGGATGAGGAGTTGAGGCAGAGCCGCTGCTCCTTTGTGTCTGAAGTTTAGGAGGTGCAGGAATGGGATTAGGAAGCCTCCTGGGTGCCCCCCCGCCCTTGGAGGAATTCTGGGCACGTTTGACTGAGAGGAGACTCCTGGGACCCAGGACTCGTTGGGGGGATTATATGGTTTGACCTTTGGATTGACCTTGGGATCCTGCTAGAGGAACAGGAAAGTGTTGCCGGGTAGAAGAACGTGTGGAATATTCAGCCTTGGTCTGCAACCAGAACTCAGACGAGATGTAGGAAATGGATGGATGGAGATCAGGACGCATCTGGTATCCACCCAGGATATTTTAATTATTGATACCTTTAATTATTGATACCTTTTCTGAGGAGGTCCTCCTTCATAGAGGACCTCCTCCTCCCAACTTTTATTTCCCAAAAATAAAAGTTGGTGAAATGGATCCTGCCATATTTCCCCCTGAAATGTTTTCCAGTAAGCTATGCGGAGGTTGGGGTTGTGTATCCGAAACTGGTTCGAACATCACAAACGCAGTCGGTTGGAGGACTTTAAGCCGAGAGGTCTGCAACTTAAATCCAAACACATTACAGCATTTTCCACACTATAAGGCACACTGGACTGTATGGCACACTGGACTGTAAGGCACATTGGACTATAAGGCGCACTGGACTATAAGGCGCACTGGACTATAAGGTGCACTGGACTATAAGGCGCACTGGACTATAAGGTGCACCGGACTGTATGGCGCACTGGACTGTAATGCACACTGGACTATAAGGCGCACTGGACTATAAGGTGCACCGGACTGTATGGCGCACTGGACTGTAAGGCACACTGGACTATAAGGTGCACTGGACTATAAGGTGCACCGGACTGTATGGCGCACTGGACTGTAAGGCACACTGGACTATAAGGTGCACTGGACTATAAGGTGCACTGGACTATAAGGCGCACTGGACTATAAGGTGCACCGGACTTTATGGCTCACTGGACTGTAATGCACACTGGACTATAAGGCGCACTGGACTATAAGGCGCACCAGACCACAAGGCGCACCGGGCTATAAGGCGCACTGGACTATAAGGCACACTGGACTATAAGGCACACCGGACTATAAGGCGCACTGGACTATAAGGTGCACCGGACTGTATGGCGCACTGGACTGTAATGCACACTGGACTATAAGGCTCACTGGACTATAAGGTGCACCGGACTGTATGGCGCACTGGACTGTAAGGCACACTGGACTATAAGGCGCACTGGACTATAAGGTGCACCGGACTGTATGGCGCACTGGACTGTAATGCACACTGGACTATAAGGCGCACCAGACGAAACATACACTGGACTATAAGGCACGTTGGACTATAAGGCGCACTAGACTATAATGTACACCAGACTATAAGGCGCACTAGACTATAACATACACTGGGCTATGAGGCGCACTAGACTATAACGTACACTGGACTATAAGGCGCACAGCACCATAGGGCACACCGGACCATGAGACACACTGGACTATAAGGCGCACTGGACTATAAGGCGCAATGGACTACAAGGCACAGTGGGCTATAAGGCGCACTGGACTATAAGGTGCACCGGACCACAAGGCGCACCGGGCTATAAGGCGCACTGGACTATAAGGCACACCGGACTGTATGGCGCACTGGACTGTAAGGCGCACTGGACTATAAGGTGCACCGGACTGTATGGCGCACTGGACTGTAATGCACACTGGACCATAAGGCGCACCGGACTATAAGGCGCACTGGACTATAAGGCGCACCGGACTGTAAGGCGCACTGGATTGTAAGGTGCACTGGACTGTAAGGCACACTGGACTATAAGGCACACTGGGTGTAAGGCACACTGGGCTATAAGGCGCACTGGAATATAAGGCGCACCGGACTGTAAGGCGCACTGGACTCTAAGGCACGCTGGACTATAAGGTGCAGTGGACTATAAGGCGCACTGGACTGTAAGGCGCACTGGACTATAAGGTGCACCGGACTATAAGGCGCACCAGACTATAATGTACACTGGACTATAAGGCGCACCAGACTATAATGTACACTGGACTATAAGGCGCACCAGACTATAACGTACACTGGACTATAAGGCACGCTGGACTATAAGGCGCACTGGACTGTAAGGCGCACTGGACTATAAGGTGCACTGGACTACTAGGCACACCGGACTATAAGTTGCACTGGACTATAAGGCGCACCAGACTATAACGTACACTGGACTATAAGGCACGTTGGATTATAAGGCGCACCAGACTATAACGTACACTGGACTAAAAGGCGCACCAGACTATAACGTACACTGGACTATAAGGCACGTTGGATTATAAGGCGCACCAGACTATAATGTACACCGGACTGTAAGGCGCACTGGACTATAAGGTGCACCAGACTATAATGTACACCGGACTGTAAGGCGCACTGGACTATAAGGTGCACTGGACTACTAGGCACACCGGACTATAAGGCGCACTGGGCTATAAGGCACACTAGACTATAATGTACACTGGACTATAAGGCGCACTAGACTATAACGTACACTGAACTATAAGGTGCACTGCACTATAAGACACACCGGACCATGAGACACACTGGACTATAAGACACACTGGACCATAAGGCACAGTGGACTATAAGGCGCAGTGGACTACTAGGCACACTGGGCTATAAGGTGCACTGGACTATAAAACGCACTGGACTATAAAGTGCACTGGACTATAAGACGCACTGGACTATAAGATGCACTGGACTATAGGTTGCACTGGACTATAAGACGCACTGGACTATAGGTTGAATTCGACTATAAGACGCACTGGACTATAGGTTGCACTGGACTATAAGACGCACTGGACTATAGGTTGAATTTGACTATAAGATGCACTGGACTATAGGGTGCACTGGACTATAGGTTGCACTGGACTATAAGACGCACTGGACTATAAGACGCACTGGACTGGCGCATCTTCAATGAATGGCCTATTTAATTAAAAACTTTTTTCATATATAAGGAACACTGGATTATAAGGCGCATCGTAATTTTTAAGAGAATTAAAGGCGTTTGGGTGCGCTTTATAGTGCAAAAAATACTGTACTTTTTTAATCTAAACCCAAATCCACGCATAAAAGATCATTTTCCGTATTTTTTTTTCTTTTTCTATTTTTTAATCCAATCATTTTGAGAAGATGCACGTGTCTGCCTCCTGCGGTGGAACCTTTAACTCCACCTCTCCGATAATCATCATCATCATCATCATCATCACGATCCTGTTACATCAACGCGTCGTTCAGGTCGCGCTCGTAACCGCGAGGTCACGCTGAGGTGAAACGCTTAAAAAAAACCCCTCCCCCTCTCCTCCTCATCCGTAAACTATTTACCAACATGCCCTCCTTCAGCTGTCAGCGTCGCCTTGTTCGCATAAAAGCTCTGCCAGGAAAAAACTGGGACGATGACTTATTTGATAATCTGGGTAATATGAATTTCAAAGCGGTTGCCGTCTTACTTGTCGACTCAATTCAGGGGAGGAACCTCCACCTGTCACCCGTTAACAATGTGAGAAAACGCTCCGAGTCCTTGGGTAAAAGTCAAATTATTGGATGTATTGTGGTAAATGCGCACTGGGGAAGCTGGGAAATGAATAAACAGCCTCCTGCTATTTATTCTAATAAGTGATTATGGAGGGAAAATGAAAGTGGTTTCTCTTTGGGTTTTTTACTTCCTTGATTTCTCTGCAGTCAGGTTTTTTTTTTCTTAGGGAAAGAAAAATTAAATATAGACGACAGAATGAAATAACTGGCACAACAAAAGAAAAGCTGCGAGACGACGGGAGACCAAAGGTGGAACGTTAAGAGAGGTAAAATTAAAAATAAGACACAGAGGAGGAGGAAAACGGGCAGAAATGGATCACAGACTTCTTGTCATTTCAGTTTAGAATCAGGTTTCTCTTTTTTGCGCGCATGTCTTCTCTCTTTTTCATCTCGTGTTTTATACCGACTGTCAAAGTCAAGACTCTCCACACGCCGACATCAAATGCTGAATTTCTAACCTTTGTCGACTCGAGACGAGTCTAACAAGATTGAAAAACGCCTGGAATCAGATTTCTGTCTCCTATGCGGCGGGAAAGTGGTTACAAACAACTGGAATTTGGTACAAAGTGTAAATGATGTTTTCAGGGTTTCTGCAAGATGTAAAGGATGTAAAGCTCTCGAAATGTGTCATTAATTCAGTATATTTTCATGCTTTTTATCCCAGATTTGAACTCATTTAAAGATTTCTTGACTCTTGCTGCATGTACTGATCATATAGAAGCCTTAAATTAAATTTATAGTTCAGTTTTGATGTTTTTTGCGAGTTAATTTTCACCAAATTTGAACAGAATTGCAGTTCAAGAATGAAAGCTTGCTAATTACCTGCTAAATAAAGTCAGTTTCCTGTCATATCTGCTGCAGATATCTTGAAACGGAACCAACCGGACTTCTTGAAACGCCTTCAAACCAGTTTGTTTTTGCCATTAGTTTGACCTTTTTTTTTTTAAAAAAAAAAGTGAGTAATAAAACGTCTGATGACCAGACGAACTGTCGTCTTTGTCCTTTCCATCTCCTCTGGGATGCTGAGGCGTTCGAAGGTCGGACGAGCTAAAACCCGTCATCGGACAGTTGGACAGGAAGCAGGAACTTTTCCTTGACTTGTTTCTTTGACTTTTGATCCCAATCATCCTCTAAAAGTTTCCGTTCCGGACAGATTGAGCCGTCAGGGTATCTGGACGGCGTTCTGAGAGCAAACTGCTTGTGGAAAAGGGCAAACTAACACGCTTTTGAGCTTCTGGTGAGGATGCCTGCTGTACCAGCGATGTCTAACTGGAGGGATTATTACCTAATCTGGTTTGGGAACACCTCCAATCCCAAGGAGAACCTGGGCTACTGTGTTTGGATGTTGGACAGCGTTTATAGCACTGTTTCTGGAGAAGAATCGACAACCCGTCTTGACCTCATCTCTCATCCACGCTCATCCGGTTGTCTGTTTTATGTTTTTTCATCTTTTTTTTTTTCCAGGGAATTGGGACATCAATGTCCATTTTGCTCTCATCCGCTTCCTCCTGACATCCCGGGAAAGTCTGACAGCATCATTTTAAAATCTTGTCGAGTTGACATTTGCGATTAGAGAGAAAAAAAAAAATTTATGGCCAACCGTCTCCCCGTGTGTGCGACGGAAGCTGATTTCAAAATTAGTCAGAATTTTGAAAACCCACCCATCTGATCCCGAAACTGTCATTATTTTTTTCTTGGCTCTCATGCGGCCGCGATAAATTGGAAAAATGATCTAACTCTAACAACACCGAGCTACCTTATGTACATGAAACGCTTATAGAAGCAGTACACAACTTCAATGGAGCCCAAAAGCCTCATGGGAGCTGTAGTTACTAAAAAAAAACAAAAAAAAAACCAACATCTTTTTATGTTGCGCTATTTTAATATTCATAAGAGTAGACGAACATTTTGTTCAGCAGATGTTCCGAAACGCCAGCTTTTCAGAAAGACTGATGAAATATCAGTGAAACAGAGGCTGATGGTCTGTTTGTGAGCTGCTGGGGTCTGAACATATGGTCATAAAGAAAGAGCCCAAAGCGGTGGAGTACAGTTTGTTTTCCATTCTTAATGGAATTACGATTTCTAGTGGAGGGAAAACAAACATATCCTCTCTTTTTGTTCTATTTTTAAAAAGAAAAAAAACAAACAACAGATTTCATTCTTTGCTACAGAATATGGCTTAAAACCCTTAATGGTTCAGGAAGCGACGGAACCCAATTACCTCAAGGGGGGGCGGGGGGGCTGCGATCCCAGGATGTAAGGATGCTCATTGGTCCCCAGAGTCTCCAAAAAGCAGAATTAGGAGCCAGAACTCTTGGACCGGTTCTGGTCCAGGAGGCAGACACCCGGTCTGCATTTAAGAACAGGCTTAAAACTTAAAGCTTCTAATTAAAACTGGCTTAGGCTTCACTTTGTTCGTGTTGGAGGAGGACTTCCCATGATGCACAGAGCCTCTCCTTCTCCGTCTATGTACGTTTATGTCTATAAATGCATGCAAATGTAAGAATTTTACTTCCTGAATTAACTTTTTTTTTTTTTTATTGACTCATTTATTTTAGCGTTTCGGTCGAAGAACTTTTACAAAACCAAATGTTTCTTGTTTTCTGACGTGCGAGAATCACAATGGTTTATATTTGCATACAAAACGGCAATTAATACCCCCGCCCTCCCCAACAGAGTTGCACCCGGACAGAGACAGCCGGCCTTTGTGGAGCAGAGAGGCTTCTGGGAGTTGATGTTTTCTTCTGTGCTGAAGTCTTTTTCTTCTTCTGTGGTGTTTGTTCATCTGCCTGCACTCAACGCCGCACGAATCATCCAATTCATCAAAGTTGTGTTTACTTTTAAACGCTCCAGGAGTTCAAATGTCGTGGAAAAAAAAAAAGCATTTTCATTTAAATCTGTGATATTTTTAAAGAAAATTTCCAACAGCTTTACGCCATCTAGATTGGGACGATGGAACAAACTCCTCGTCTTTTCGCCTCAAACCGCATTTATCCTTTAATTGCATCGAGTGTTTCATCAGAATTGTTGAACAACTGACTAAAAATGAACCTTATTTGCACAGCAAACAACAGAAAAGAGCTAAAAATATGCAGATTGGTTTTCCACACGAGTGCATGTTTGACATTGTTTAGAGCGAGGCCATTATTTCTGCGGTCTGCAGCTGCGCCGCTTCTAACAGTCACACTGGGTTGATTTTCCACCAGTGTTTGTGGAAGCACGACTAATTCAAACTCTCGTATTGTAGAAGAGAGGGGGTGGGGGGTGGGGGGTGAGGGGGACCGCGTTACGTCGCTGTCAATTTTCCGGGGGAGAATGTGACGCCTCCTCGGCCCCTCGCCGTCTCTCTCGCCGCTCTGATTGGTGTCTCGGCGGCTGCAGGCCCGTCTGAGGTAATCACGGGGACATGACGCACCACCTGGGTTCGGTTCGCCCCTCCACCCCCACCCCCTCACCTTCTGCACCGGGGGTCGGATCTCCTTTGTGTTTACAACTCAACACATCCAGTCCCCGAACCCCCCGTCAGCAGAATGTCTTTTATGAGGTTCCCTCGAAGGAATTCTCATTTGATGACCTCGACGACTATTCGGAAAAGAATTAATCACCCGAAAAACTTTTGAAATGAGCGCTTGTAGAATTCCATCTGACCAATTTTTTTTTAGTAAAATAGAGAATAAAATCGCCTTATCAGCCAGAGTTTTATACATAATGAAGTCTGTGGCAGCATGTTACTGCACAGTAAATCAGAATGAAACATATAATGTGATATTATTAGTCTGTAGCAACCCCCGTGACCCACAATGCGGAAGAAGCAGCTGAAGACAAAATGGCAACTTTTTTCTGTAACAGTAATCCCTCGCTTATTCGCGCTTCAAAATTCTCGGCTTCACTACATCACGGATTTTTAAGTAGGTAGTCATGTGATACCGTACACACATTCTATTGGCTGACAGCGTAAGTGTGCGTGCTGCGTTCGGAGACTGACGGAAAGCAGCGCACACGTATTAAACGCTTTTCTTAAATACAAAAGTGCTTTAAACAGTCTTATCAGAGTGTGGGAAAATGTAATACAGATAGAAGGTGGTTTAATATCAGTATGGGGGGGGTTCTTAAACGTTTGAATTACCGTAAATAGTAAAATAAACAGTTTGTCACTATAACGCGGAATGTTTTTTTTGTGTTAACGAGGGATTACTGTTCTATATTAAAAAAAAAATCATAAATGTAAGCTTAAAATAAAGTTAATTCAACTTACATCGTTTTTCAACTTATGTCGCTTTTCCTGGAATGAATGAACGACGTAAGCCAAAATATATTTGGAACAAACGCAGCGAAGGCATTCTGAACTGGGTCTGAACTGGAAGACCCAGAAAGACTCGTCCGAACCGGCGCCGGGTGACCCCAACCCCCCCCCCCACTAACGGTGAACTTCACTGTCACCGACAAAAAGGAGAAATATTTCTGAGCGGAAACGTGACTGATGTCATCGATACGCCGATGACCCAGTTTTGTGTCCCCTCCAGTCGAACGGTCGATTCGTTACCGCCACTGAGGACCTGAAAGAGGACGACCTCTCTTGGCTTTTTGGCCTTTTTGTTTGCAACCAGCATCGCCCCCTTTATTATTACGACAACCACTTTAAAGTAGCTGTCATAACTCTGTTGCATAGCAACCGGAGTGATGTAACATCGCTCGTGGCCTTGGATTTGTCGCTGCTTCCACCGCCGCCAACACTCATGTCTGGTTTGTGTTTTTAAAAGATAAAAGCATGTCACCTGATTATCGTCTCAGTGTCTCCTCAAATTTAAACCCCCCCGAGGACGTTTTGCCTTAAATCAAGACACCATTTCTGCTTTGTCATGAAGCATTCTGGGGTCTGGTCTTTTCTAGGTCAACTTGGGGTTTAGAACCGGATCTCGATCACGGAGAGTCGTCCAGTTAGAATAATCATCTCACATCTGAGTCGCAGGTTGATTATTCAAATGCTCGCTGTATTTCCCTCCCCATCCCCTACCTCCATCTTTTCTGTCTCCCTGTATGAAGCAGCTGAGCCCATCTGTTAGCTGCACATGAATTTTGGATGTCTTCACCCACCCACACCCCCCCCACCACCAGGGATGGGGTGCAACATCTACAACCCATCACTGTGGTCCGAACTAATTCAGGATAAGTTCATGATTAGGTGTTTAATTACTCCCAGTCACCTTTAAAATGGATCATTTCTTGACTATCAGACGCTGCCGAGTCGGTCGGCAAGTTTTGCGATGGTTCATCTTCTTGGGGGGTCGATTGGCGCCTTGCAGCCGTTTTTTTTTTTTTTTTTTTTTCCCCCCTCATTGAAATTCAAGCGTGAGGAAAAAAAAAAAAAGTTCTGGTGTTAAAAAACTGCTGTGGCATCACGGATTCAGGGTTTAAAGCACCTGCTGTCACAGCATCGGTGTGTCATCATCGTCCTCTGGCTTGTTAGGAATAGAAATTAATGAATTAGTAAGTAGTTGAATAATAAATCAATACTCCAGCTGTAAGACAAGCCCTTTAATGTCAGTATGACAGCACAGTGGAAAACAGGATTAAAACTGTGTGCACACTCGTGTCTGTTTGACGGTGTGTGTCGGGTTCCACAGTCTGAGTCACATGTCCTTAATCGCTTTTATCGTTATTAGTCATGATTGTGTTTTTTATTTTAATCGAAGTTTCTCCCATTTTTAATTTCATTCTTGTCAAAGTAAACACTTTTTTTTTTTTTTTCATCCGTGAAGCGTCGACATTTTTTGTCCTCTCTGAGGTTATTATTATTAACATTTCCGTCAACGCCGTCGAGCCCCAAACAAGACTTTTTTAATTTATTTCACTAGTTTCACGTCATTTTCAGATGAAAACAAGTTAAAAAAAAAATAGAATACAGCTTTCACAAAGCGTCTGGTCTGATGCCAGTTTAAGGGACACATCCAGACGTTCTGATTGGCGATTCTCAACTCCGAGACGGCAATTGGGATTTCTAACCCGTGTAAAATTTGACGATCGGTTAAGAATGCTTGAGACTCTGAGCTCCAGATATCTTGAGGAACCTCCAGAGGAGCCGGATACTGGATGGTTCCATTGTTCTTTTGCATCTATAAACAGGTGGGGGCATTAATTCTGACCTGAGTTTTACCCCGGCAAAACCTGGACGGAATTTGGAATGTTGGAATTATTGTCAACGCAATTTTCCACTCGTCTTTTTTAGATTTAGTCGCAGTTTTGTCGTCTAGTCGCCGTCAACCGTCATCGTTCTATTGAACCATCGTCTTGCACACGTACATTCACACCTTATGTCCGTTTATGAGTCTCAAACAAGATCTTCTTGAAGGCCCTCCTGAAGTCTCGGTTGAAGATGGTGTAAATGATGGGGTTCAGGCAGCTGTTGCAGTATCCGATCCAAAAGAACAGGTTGAAGAGCGTGTCGGGGATGGTGCAGTTCTCTCTGCAGACAGCTTGAAGGCTGTACGTGAAGAAAAAGGGGAACCAGCAGAGGACGAACACCCCCATCACCACGGCCAGAACGAAGGTGAAGCGCTTCTCCCTCATCTGCGCCACCTTGTTTTTGGAAAGCGATGCCTGCCGGCTGCGAAGAGGCACCGGCGAGGGCAGGAGGAAGTGATGCGAGCACTGGTCGGACGACGCCCACGATATGGAGGCGCAGGAAGGAGGAGGAGGCTTCAACCTGTTCGGCGCTCCCTCAGGGTCCTTCCCTTCCTCCGCTATCGCGCTCCCGCCGGCTCTCCGGTGGAACCGGAGCGCCGAAGAAAAGGATGTTTTGGTTTTGGCTTCGCAGCTCCTCTCCTCCAGGTCGATCTCGTCCAGCTCGCCTCTCCTGTGGCTGCTGCTGGTGCTGTCGACGTTGGACGAGCTGTGTCGGTTTCCCGGTCGCAGGCTATCCGGCTCGTACTGGGATTCATCGCCTCCGACGTCGACGCCGCCAACCTTTTTGGCGTTGCCCACAAAGCAAGTCTCCGATTGCGACGGTTGGCGTTCCAACACGTTCTTCGCCACAAAGACAGTGGAGGCTCGCTGCTTGGCGACGCGGTAGATCTTACAATAAACGAGGATCATGATGACCCCCGGCGCGAAGAAGGACACCAGGCAGGAAGAGAGGATGTACCACGTCTGGTTGATGAGGAGGCACTCCTGCCGCCGCGTGGCGTCCTCCTCCTCGTTCTCCGAGTCCTCGTCTTTCTGAGTCATGAGGAGCGGCGGCGAGGAGATGATGATGGATATGAGCCAGACGATGCTGATCATCGCTTTAATCCGTTTGGGCGTCCGCTTGCGGTTGTAGCTGACGGCTTTGGTGACGGACCAGTAGCGGTCGAGGCTGATGGCGCACAGGTGGACGATGGAGGAAGTGCAAAAGAGGACATCCAGAGCCAGGTAGAAGGAGCACCACGTGGAACCAAAGTACCAATAACCCATGACCTGAGTAGAAGAGAAACCAATTAAGATATGTTAATGATTCATTAGGCAGCGGTAATGATCTGCAGAGGAAAAAGAAAAGGTGTTTTATTCTCCAGGCGGCTTCAGGCCTTGACAGAAACACCTAAAGGGGAATTTGAAATAGAAATCCAGTCAATATCTCATTACAGCCATGTTGGAAATGAATTTCGCTCGACCCTCCGGTGTCGCATCGGCCTTCTCAGAAATGATTTGAGACGAACATCTTTTAGCGGCTGTTGGGAACAGAAATAGCCGCCACATTGTGTTCTCTGCACAGAAGGGCGATCTGAGAACAAAAGGTCCAACATTTGCATCTTCATCACTTGTACTTCTCTGACTGACAGGCGTAAAAGCTGTAAATGTTCTCTCAACAGCTGCTTGGTTATGTCGCCGCGTTGGCGTCAAGTTTTCCTCGAACAAAGGTCACATTTCCACCAGCGATGGGCAATTTATCGGATTTGTCAGAATTACATAAAAACTACTCGATGGATTTTGATGGAACTTGATGGGAAGACTGGAAAGAACCCACGAAATTATGGATGAGAACCAGTCAAAGCAAGTTTTGTTTCACCATCTCTACCATGAGATGACTTTTCCCACTTCTTCGTCAGTGAAGCAGAAAGCGCTTGAGAGATTTGGAAGATGTTTGGGAGGTGAAGGAAATGAAGATGTTGAGGTTCTCTAGGAGTGACCAGGTTGGAAGAGAAAGTAGTTCATCAGAGGAACAGAAAAGGTGAGATGATCTGGAGACAAAGTTGGAGAGAGCAAACTCTGATGGTTTGGACACATCCAGAGGAGATGAGGATGGAGCTACCAGGAAAGAGGACAAGAGGAAGACCAAAGAGAAGGTGGATGGGTCTAGTGAGGAAGACATAAGGGCAGTTGGAGGATAAAGAAGATGGGCTGACATAGAAAAGGACGACACACTGTGGCAACGCCTAAGGGGACACACCCGAACGAGAAGAAGAAGAAGAAGTAGAAGGAGGATTGGGGGTGTAGCAAAAAAGAACCCTTTAAATTTTGGAGGGAATCGGATTCAGGAAGTTGTTCTACTTTTTCGAACATTACCTATAGTGCTGATTTTCTCGATTCAGCGTGAACTTCTTCATAGGTTAGCGAGAAATCAGATCCACGAATGAAAGAGGATCATTCCATCTTCAGTCTGACAACGAGGCTGGGACTGGAACCCATTCACCGGCGCTTTGAAGCCGGCTGCAGTCAGCGTTTCTTTCACCGGCCGACGCTCAGTGGAATCACTTGTAAAGCAGATGATAGACGACGAAGAGGAGAGAGAGAGAGAGAGGGCGTGCAACATTTTTCATGATGGTCTTTCTGTGGGGTGGCGGCAGCTCCTTCCGTACGGAGGTGTGCAGCCCGAGCCAGGAGTGATGGGATTGGGATGTGAATGTCTTCACGGGAGCAGCTTTTATACAAAACGAGGACGTTAACGGCATCTGTCAGCGCCTCTCCACCAGCGGCATCTGCACCAGCGATAAAGACTGACGTAAAAGTCAAAGGAATCTCGTTTAAAAGCATTGATTTTTAAATTCTTGAACTTTTTTTTTTTTTTTTTTGAAAGCTTTGAATCAATTTGCTCCTCTTTACATGAAAGATTTCCTCTCCATTTATGTTCCAGTCAGATCACTCGTCTCTAAGGCTTTTCTTCTACATGTTCCACACGTGTTCCATCTTTTTAATATGACTTTCGATTAGAAGTGAATATAGACTCTATTAAATTTGACAAAACCAATCTGGGTCTGATTCCAGGATATTTCCAGCCTCGTTCTTCTTCCTCGTCACATTTTCTACTCGTTACCTCGATGGTTGACATTCAAAATTACAGCAACCAGCGTCTGGGTCTAATGCTCCTATCAGCAGTTCATGAACAGGTCATTAATATACAGAAATGTGAAGCAAATGAAGTTCAAGTCCCAGCTTTAACGGGCTGGCGATCCTGCAGACAGTTTCAACCTTTAAAGCTTTAATTACAGGTGGGATGTGAAGCAGGGCCGACAGGACGACGGCCTCTGCCGTGAGTCAAAATCTGGATCGATACAAAAGTTGTTAGACAAACAGGAGGAGCAACCTGGATCAATCCAAAGAAACAGAGATGTGAAGAAGGAGGAACGTCTGACGGAGCGAGAAAGGAGGTCGGGGTGGACGTCAAGTGGAATCAGAGTATTTGAAACGCTGACGGCGATGGTTTTTAAATTCAAGGCAGTCCGGTCTGGAAATACTGAGTAGACGTCAACTCATAGTCTCCAACGAGGAGGTCGTGGTTCTACGTTCGTCTCTATTTAGTAGGTTTACATAAAAATTATCTGATGAATCTGGACGACACTTGTTTGAAATGTTGGACTCACTGACAGGAAGAAAACTTTAGATTCTGGTATGGATCCAGAAAAGACTACTGCGAGTACCTCTCCAGGTCAGAATTTGGTGCCTGGAACTACATAAACCCCTGGCCAGGGCTTCCCAACTGAACGGCTGGAAATCCCATTGGATTTCCAGCCGTTAAATAATCATTCATACTTATTCACAAACTCACTTCTGTTGGTTTTTTCTGGGTCTCTTCCATTACAGATTCCTTGGAATCTTTCAACACTGTTACGGATGAGCGTAAAACCCACAAACGCCTCGTTACGTTAACTCGGACGATTTGTCCGAACACTTTGTCACGGTGTCAAAAAACGTCAGCTGACTCTTGCTGGTGAATGATTGAGCCTTTCATAGAAGCCCCTCTCCTCCTCCATCAGGATGTTATCTCCTGTCACCCGGTATTTATTGAGCGTTCCACAACTTTTCCGGTCATTTGTTGCCCAACATCCTTGAAATATGTTTCTGACATCAAACACTGATTGAGCGAATGAGAGCAAATTAAAGACCGTTCCATCCCTGATCATCACATGCTGACATTTTGTCATGCCTTGTGTGTCTCAATGCCTCATGGGAGGTGAAACCTGGCCACGTGGGGGTGGGGGGTTGGGGTTATCGGGGCGACCTCCATCCCCTCGCGAGATGTTCTAATTTCAATAGGTCACGTTGATTGGTTGTTCCATATGATTTCTCAAAAGATTCTGACTACAATTTTTCAAAATTTGGTGGGAGGGGTTAGGGGCGGAGCCAATTTGAGACACACTACCTGATGAGCTGGGATGTGCAAGCACAATTTGCTCTACACTTGCTTCGGCATGTCCTGTTCAAATGGCCTCACCTCATTGGCTAAGGAGAACGGGATGACCAGCGTCGCCACCAGTATGTCCGCAGAAGCCAACGACACCAGGAAGAGGTTTTGGGGCGCCCTCAGGGCTCGGCTGGTGAACACGGCCACCACCACCAGCACGTTGCCCACCACCGTCCCCAGGATGATGACTGTGACCACCAGCACGATGAACACCGACGCCACCTGCGAGTGCGGAGGTAGAGGAGACCTCGGCGAGGAAGCAGACGTCTGATTTTCCAGGGAGCAGTTTTGCGGGAAAGAGGCCGGCACCGTGGCCAAAACGGACGTGAACACATCCGAATAGTCCATCCTGGTTAAATAACTGGCATTTTGATCCTGGTTTGTTGGCTTCACTTTAATGTCTTCATGTCATCCGGTCACAAAATGTAAGAATTTTTTTTTTAAAAAGAAAAAAAAAAAAGAGAAACCAAAGCTGCCCCTTTTTTTGGGGGGGATGAAAACAGATTCAAAATATCAGAATTTGAAGAATGAGATAAAAATGGAAAATCCGTCTGGCACCACAGTCAACATCTCTTCACGTTGAGTCAAAAATATCTTGATGTCGGTGCAACACTGAAGGAATTCTTAACATGGTTTTAAGTTAGGATTTCAAAAACAAAGTCATACCTGATCAAATATCCATTGATAAGAACGTCGGAGCCCGGAGGACGGCATCCTGAATTCACGCTACCAACCGACTGGCCTACTTCTTTCCCCAAAAATGGGAAAACATATGTCTGCATGCTCTAGTTGGAGCAAGAAGAGATACCCTATTTGGAATGCGTGGTACCCTCATGCTGCTGCGCTCCAAAGCCCAACACTGTGGCGGGAAGACGGGATGAAAGTAGAGGAGAAAGGAGGCAAAATAAAACCAGTGCAAGAAAAGAGACTGGAGGAGGAGGAGGAGGAAGAGGTGATGAAAAAGAAAAACAGGTCCTCACTTTTCATGCGAGTCGTTGCCGTGTTGAGCGACACTGCTGCCGCCGATGATGTTCGCTGATTCTCTACTGCTGGAATACAGAGGAGGAGGAGGAGGAGGAGAGACTAATAAAGAGGAGAGATGAAGAGAAAGAGGAGGAGATGTGTGGAGTGGAGAGAAAGAGATATTTGAAGGAGCAGGAGAGGAGCAGAAAATTAGAATGGAAAGACAGGGAAGGATGGAGAGGTGGATGAAGTGAGAGAGAGAGGAGAGGAGGTACGGTGAGAAACGGTGGGAGGAAGAGAAAGAAGAGATAGACAGATGAGGGAAAGGGGAACGTGAAGAAGACGAATGAGGGAAGGAGGGGAAAGGGAACGAGATGAGTGGAGGGAGGTAAGAAAGAAGACGGGAGGAAAAAAAGGGGGAGATGAAGGTGAGGTGAGGAGACTGAAGGAAAAGGAGAGCTGGAATGAGAGGATGAGACAAAGAAAGGGAGAGAAATGAAAGAAGAGAGTGAAGAAAGAAAAGGGTTAAAATGGATGAGAAGAAGGTGAGACACAATCAGGCAGAAGAAAAAGGAGAAATGAGACGAGAATGAGAGGATGAAAGAAAGACGGGGGGGGACAAATAATAGAAGATGAGAGGAAGGACAGGGAGATATGAAGTCAAAAAGAGAAGAGGGTAAAAGAGGAAGGGATGGAAGAGAGAGAAAACATGATAGATGGGATGAAGAACAGATGATTGAAGAAATGCAGAGGAAAGAATTACAAGCAAAAGGAAGACAGGATGAATCCGGTACAGCAGTGAGGGGAGAAGAGAAAGAAAGAAAGGAGGAAAGAATGATTTCAGAGAAGAGAAGGAATGCAGGAGAAAATGAGGGAGGAGGTAAAAAGAAGAAAGCAAAAGGTAGAGAGGGAAGAAGAGAAGAAAAAGAGGCGATGAGAGGAGGACGGGAGACGGAGGTAATGGGAGAGGGGGATTGAGAGAAAGCCGCTGAAGGAAGTCTAATCGTTCACCTCAGCGGTTCTGGAGCGGTGGTGTTGAAACGAGTCACATCAGAACCAGAACCAGAACCGCCGGAGACGGGAGTCCAGATGGGGACGGATAATCCCATCAGTCCCAGACTGAACCGGCGTTCCTCCTCAGGGAGCGTTCACACCGGACACGTTGACACCGGACACGTTCACACCGGACACGTTCACACCGGACACGTTCACACCGGACACGTTCACACCGGACACGTTCACACCGGACACGTCTGCAGCCGTTTGTTTGTTCAAACTTGAATGTCATTCAGGGCTTCAGGTCGGAGGAAATGATGTGGGGGAAACTGTCGCAACTGGAAAGATTTCCCTCCGATGAAAATCAGACGTTGGGTGATGAGAATGAGAAAGTTTCTCAGAATGATGAGAGGATTCTGAGTTAATTTCTTAACGTGAATTCCAAATTAAAACTGAGTTTTTATGAAGTCATGACGATCCTTCTACATCTAGAACAAGTTAGTATCTCAGAATTATTACTGACCCTGAAATATAAATAATAAAATCATTATTATAAAAATAATAAAATCTTAATAATAGATCAATATCTCAGTGATTACTATAGCATTAAAGAGAGTTTATATCTCATTAGAGTGTCAATAACTCAAAGATTCTTATTTACCATAATGATAAGTGTCTAGAAAGTCATTCTATCATATCTCAAACATCTATATCTAAAAATACTGAGTTGATTAAATATTATCCTCTCATTAAAAATACTGACCTTAAAGTAATGATCTCTTAAGTTAGTTCCTCAAAAAAATGGTTCACTATCTGAAAATATCGACAAAATGTCAAAATAAAAACGATTTTAACAAAATTAAATAATGATCATTTTGATTCCTGCTACTGTCTCAGGTTGTCTCAGGCATCCAGCTTCCTTTTCGGTATTCCTATTATCCGCTCCGGCATAAAAAGTATTGGAATGACTGGGATGTATTTTTTTTGACTTTTTTAACTCAGTTTAGGATGTCAGGGATCCCATATTTTCATTTTGCCGAAACTTCACCAAACTTTTTGTTTTCATGAATAGATTTTAAAAAGTTTGGTGAACTAATCTTTTAAAAGTTCTCCCCGTGTCTGCGTGGGTTCTCTCCGGGTTCTCCGGTTTACTCCCACCTCCAAAAAACAAGCGCTCCAGGTGGACTGGTTGGTTCCAAATTGTCCGTAGGTGTGAGTGTGTGCGTGAGTGGTTGTTCGTCTTTTGTGCGGTTCAGCGGTGAGCTGGCGGAGCATCTCCCCGCCTCATGCCTGTAAGTCCCTTTGGATAGACTCCAGCAACCCCTGTGACCCACGAAAGCTAACAAAGCAGTACAGAAAATAAACAAATGAATGAATGATAATGATTATTCAGGCTTTAGCGCTAAATACTTTGCTGGGTAACCCCTCCCTACCTCCACCTGTCAATTAATTTGGGGATTTGAACCAGGAGATCCACCTCAGCTAATCTTAGCTCGTGTGTGGGATGTGCAGGAGGCGGGGCTGCTCCCCAGGTGGCGCCAACACACCTGTGTAAGGATGCGTCAGGCGTTTGAAACACAAACAGACTGGGTTGCCGTAGAGATGCGCGCTAGTCTGTTGGTGGAGGAGATAGTCGTAGAAGACAGAAAAGCTGATCAAAAGAAGTTGTATTTCAGGGGTCTGTATATAGAATTATTGCATTGACATTAGCAAATAAATCAGACTTACATGAGGGATCTTAACTCTATCGTCATCTCCGCCCTTTTCTTTTTATCATCTAAATTTACTGCTGGGCCAAAAAGACAGAAATAAAATGTTTCCAGAGACTTTCATGGTATGTTTGGAGAATTATATCATTATGTCATTATCTACTCATGTCTCTTCCGAATAAAGTGGGGTTATGTTTTTCAGTCAACAAAACATGTCTGGAGTTTAAAGCGCTGCAGCGTTCCATTTTTTTTTTTTTAATGTTATTAAAAACAGAAAAACACTCAGACGTGATGGAACTCATGTGGAGCTACAGTACATCCTGCACACCTTCCTCAGATGTTCTAGTTGCTTTGGGGCCTCCAGACACACCAGAAAGTGCGTCCCAAAGGCTGGAGCAGACTTCCATAGTCACGGAATGATGTGGTTCGACTTTTTTTTCCTTGAGGTCCTCACATGGGATCTTAACCCTCTGATGGAAATGCCCCTTTCAGGATAGATAGTCTTTGCCGTGTGAATAAATCTAAATGTGAAGGTGTTCAGGGTCGGTGCTGGGTTGCAGCAAAATAAAGAAAACTATTTCAAATGTGAAAACGGTGGCGACTGAGCTGCTGCAGAAGCAGTTTAGGAAAACAGCCTGAATCCAGTTTGACAGCTCTGCGGCAACTACTTAAAAATGGGAGCTCAGACCCCGCCTGGGTAAAAAAAAAAAAGGAAAAAGCCTACACTCCATTTTCTTTCACTTAACTGCCTGGGGAGTGAGGAGAGGGCTGACGTCTGTGGACCCTCTGGGTGAGTCATATCTATCCCTCTGATGGAAGGGGGTGTGGGGGGAGGTAGGAAGAAGTTAGCAGAGAGACGGAGAGGAATGAGGATCGTAAAGACAGGAGATAAACACAAAGACTAAACCCAGTTAAACAGAAAGTGAAGGGCAGGCGTGGAAAACGTGCGACAACGAGCCTGTTTCTCTCAGGCTATCAAAAAATGTTCCACATCTCACAAGAGGTTCTCGCTGTTTTAAACTCTCACAGTCCCATTGGGGAAATTAAGAGAACAATGCTAATGAAAACACATGAGGAACACAGCGTTTGAATATCAACTACCGCTGAGGCTCAGCGGCAGAATATCAACCAGGAAGAGGAAGAGGTTCAGTTCGTCACGCAAGTCGACGGTACGGCTGGAAGTCTGAGGGGTTTCCTGAGGGAAATTCGATAGTTTTCTGACGGGGAGTTGTAAAAACGATTCGTCATCAGGTCCTGAAAAGAAAGTCCAGAAAGCGTTTCACTCCAGATGGGTCAGCGGTTCGAGGACGTTCGAGGCCACCATGTTTGAATTTGATGTAACTTTTGCTGATCTTTAGGACTTATTTGGAAATTTTCTGGTGTCTCTGGACTCTACCCTGTTGGGTGTGTGATGGTGATAACGTCTCTGAACTCTTTACCCCATTGGGTGTGTGATGGTGATAACGTCTCTGAACACTTTACCCTGTTGGGTGTGTGATGGTGATAACGTCTCTGAACTCTTTACCCCGTTGGGTGTGTGATGGTGACAGGTGTGTCTGCACGCTTTACCCCGTTGGGTGTGTGATGGTGATGGCGTCTCTGAACTCTTTACCCCGTTGGGTGTGTGATGGTGATAACGTCTCTGAACTCTTTACCCCGTTGGGTGTGTGATGGTGATAACGTCTCTAAACTCTTTACCCCGTTGGGTGTGTGATGGTGATAACGTCTCTGAACTCTTTACCCCGTTGGGTGTGTGATGGTGATAACGTCTCTAAACTCTTTACCCCGTTGGGTGTGTGATGGTGATAACGTCTCTGAACTCTTTACCCCGTTGGGTGAGTGATGGTGATGGCGTCTCTGAACTCTTTACCCCGTTGGGTGTTTGATAGTGACAGGGGTCTCTGGACTCTTTACCCCGTTGGGTGTTTGATGGTGGTGGCGTCTCTGGACTCTTTACCCCGTTGGGTGTTTGATGGTGGTGGCGTCTCTGGACTCTTTACCCCGTTGGGTGTTTGATGGTGTTGGCGTCTCTGCACTCTTTACCCCGTTGGGTGTTTGATGGTGTTGGCGTCTCTGGACTCTGTATCCCGTTGGGTGTTTGATGGTGGTGGCGTCTCTGGACTCTTTACCCCGTTGGGTGTTTGATGGTGGTGGCGTCTCTGGACTCTGTACCCCGTTGGGTGTTTGATGGTGGTGGCGTCTCTGGACTCTTTACCCCGTTGGGTGTGTGATGTTGACAGATGTGTCTGCACTCTTTACCCCGTTGGGTGTGTGATGGTGATGGCGTCTCTGAACTCTTTACCCCGTTGGGTGTGTGATGGTGATAACGTCTCTGAACTCTTTACCCCGTTGGGTGAGTGATGGTGATGGCTTCTCTGAACTCTTTACCCCGTTGGGTGTGTGATGGTGATAACGTCTCTGAACTCTTTACCCCGTTGGGTGTGTGATGGTGATAACGTCTCTGAACTCTTTACCCCGTTGGGTGAGTGATGGTGATGGCGTCTCTGAACTCTTTACCCCGTTGGGTGTGTGATGGTGATAACGTCTCTGAACTCTTTACCCCGTTGGGTGTGTGATGGTGATAACGTCTCTGAACTCTTTACCCCGTTGGGTGTTTGATGGTGATAACGTCTCTGAACTCTTTACCCCGTTGGGTGAGTGATGGTGATGGCGTCTCTGAACTCTTTACCCCGTTGGGTGAGTGATGGTGATGGCGTCTCTGAACTCTTTACCCCGTTGGGTGTTTGATAGTGACAGGGGTCTCTGGACTCTTTACCCTGTTGGGTCTGTGATGGTGACAGGCGTCTCTGGACTCTTTACCCCGTTGGGTGTTTGATGGTGGTGGCGTCTCTGGACTCTGTACCCCGTTGGGTGTTTGATGGTGGTGGCGTCTCTGGACTCTTTACCCCGTTGGGTGTGTGATGGTGGTGGCGTCTCTGGACTCTTTACCCCGTTGGGTGCGTGATGTTGACAGGTGTGTCTGCACTCTTTACCCCGTTGGATGTGTGATGGTGATGGCGTCTCTGAACTCTTTACCCCGTTGGGTGTGTGATGGTGGTTTCGTCTCTGTACTCTTTACCCCGTTGGGTGTGTGATGGTGATAACGTCTCTAAACTCTTTACCCCGTTGGGTGAGTGATGGTGATGGCGTCTCTGAACTCTTTACCCCGTTGGGTGTGTGATGGTGATAACGTCTCTGAACTCTTTACCCCGTTGGGTGTGTGATGGTGATAACGTCTCTGAACTCTTTACCCCGTTGGGTGAGTGATGGTGATGGCGTCTCTGAACTCTTTACCCCGTTGGGTGAGTGATGGTGATGGCGTCTCTGAACTCTTTACCCCGTTGGGTGTTTGATAGTGACAGGGGTCTCTGGACTCTTTACCCTGTTGGGTCTGTGATGGTGACAGGCGTCTCTGGACTCTTTACCCCGTTGGGTGTTTGATGGTGGTGGCGTCTCTGGACTCTTTACCCAGTTGGGTGTTTGATGGTGGTGGCGTCTCTGGACTCTGTACCCCGTTGGGTGTTTGATGGTGGTGGCGTCTCTGGACTCTTTACCCCGTTGGGTGTTTGATGGTGGTGGCGTCTCTGGACTCTTTACCCTTTTGGGTGCACATGCCGCTTATTTGCGTATTCTGGAAAAATCTCAAGGAGTTTCAAATCAAGACTGTATAAGTTTTTGCATCTTCTGGAGACACCACAGATGTAAATGATGTTCAATTTGCCGCAGTTTGACGACAGAAGCTACTTCATTTCGGCTACCAGACTGGCCAAACTCAAGAATTTGCACACTAGTTCAAGAAACCATTGGAAAAGCTTCATCTGACGTTCCATCGGCAGGCATGAAATTGAATTGAAGTGGAGGCCCTTATATCCAAAGCAGCGCCGATTGAATCCGATGGCAGCACATTATTCAGAGGTTTTCCATCAATATTGAAAAGAAAAGACATAAAAAATCCGATTCTACCCTGACAGGCCAATTTGTCATTTCAGATATTAAAGCTATATTTTGCACAAACTAATTCTACTGCAACTTTCTGTTCTTTGCCTGGAAGATGGAAAAACTAAGCCACAAACATTGTGTTTTGTGTACGAGCAGCATGAGTGGCTCACGCTTGAGAAAAGTGTTTCTGCGTTACTTCCTCCCTGCGTGAGTCAGGCGTCTAGCAGCTCTTCAATGTTGGCTTGCGTTCCGTTTTTAACAACGTGACTAAGCCTAACCATTACTGCCGCGCTAAATAACATCAGGCTGATAATGAAGCCCTTGGTTTCTTTGTACCGCCTGGGTTCAAACGTGAAAGGATCGCTCCAGGTCGACGAGGGAGGGTTTAAAACAAAAAGAGTAAACTCTGCAGTTTGGTACAGTTAGCTTTTGTTCTTCTAGTTTGTTTATAACATTTCACCACCAGGCACATTCTGCAAACCGCGCTTGTTCAGCAGGTTGTTTTTTTGCCGGAATGGTCTTAAATTTTACTCCAACCCAACATATTTTGGAACATCACAGCAAAACATAGTTGTAGCATTCTCCTAAACAACTGACAAGAGATGCTGACCCGTTTAAAATACAGAAATGAGCATAAATCGACTCAGAATGGTGAAAATCCAGCCCTCATCCCTGACTGTCCTGTCGAGATGTTGGCTTCGGGGTATTTTTTTACGATCTCCTCTTCGTGGAAGGTGCAGTCAGATGTAGAGTAGAACCTCGACATACAAGCTGTTTGAGATACAAGTTATTTGAGATACGAGTTGTCACTCTGATCACAACATCAGTGAGACCGGATCTCGTTCTTGTTGGTGGAGTAAAGACATAGCTTGTATGTTTTTGTGACTTTGGCGTTTCATTTCATTTTTTACGTAACTTATACATAATTAATTATACACAGGTAAAGTCTGCATGACTATTGGTTGATAGAAATGTATGTTTTTTTCATAATTTAGATGGTTTGGGGCTTTTTTACAAGGCTGATGGATTAAAATGATTTCAGTTATTTTAAATGGAGAAATGTTTGACTTACAAGATCAGTCAGACTAAACTCGTATCTCTAGGTTCTCCTGTACGTAGAGTCAGTTTGTCTCCTTCTTCGATTGTGTAGGAAACTGTGAAGCTCCAAGAATTATTTATGAACTAAAAAAATTTTTTTCCGTCAGCCTGGGGTAGAAGAATGACAAAATTTTCATTTTGTGTAAAATATACTTTTAATATGTGTTCATACTTGACACAGTTATGTATAAAAATCCTTTTCTGTGGCGGTGACCATGTCTCCGTCCTGTTAGACATTAAAATGTGTCTGGAGGGGAACTTCAACTCCATGATCGACATTGTTGGGATATTTCCAGTGGAATCGAAGCGTTCCATTTTCCTTATGAGCATCGTCGGATGTCGTGTTTGACATCCGACCGTCACTGAAGACGTGCTCACAGCAATTAAACCTGGATACAATAAACCACGTCGGCATCTAATTAACGAGCAGGACTTGTGCTTCTGGAGTGTGCGACTGGGAAACATCACCGTTGCTATTGGTTTTGCTCTTCCCTCCAGGAGCTAATTAAGTCTAATGAGTTCACGTCTGTTCTGCGGCGGCTGTTCAAAGGAAACCTGGGAATACGAATAGCAATAAAGTGAAGGAAACGTAGCTGAGGTGAGTTGAAGGAGGACGATTTGAACAAAAACACATAAAGTTAACGCAGGTAATGAAACGACTTCACTCTACACCGTGTTGATTTCCACCGTCTGCGCCACCGAGCAAACTCCGCCCCCTTCCTCCTGTAATATCAGCAGCTCTCCCACCGTCTCCTCCCCGTGGACCACAATGCACTGCTCCGCGCCCTCCGACATCACCACCTCCACCAGCTCCTCCTCCGTCGCCGCCGGCAGCGAGGTCTCCGAGGAGAGCAGCAGGGGGCCGCAGCTCGGTGCGGAAAGGTCGTCCGCGTGGACGTAAAGGACGGCGTGTTGGAGCTCACCTGAAGCCTCCTCCTCAGCCCCGCCCCTTCCTGTTTTCCTCCCGCCCCGCCTCGAATCCCTTTCCTCCCTCTTTCCCCGTCCCCTCCTTGGCTTCACCCGCCCCGTCTCCTCGTGTCCTTCTCCTCGAGGGGCTGAGTTCTTCTTGGGTCGGCCTCTGGTCGGCTTCGGGTGACCGCAGCCTAAACCCGCGACCTCCTTCTTGGTCTCCTCTCCGTGTCCTCCCCCGGGCTCCTGAGCGCCCCCTTCGGGCCGGTGTCGAGCCTGGTGCCTCAGGAGGCTTTGTCTGACGGTGTAGGAGGCGCCGCAGTGACAACTGTATGGTTTCTCCATCAGGTGAGCGGACTTGATGTGCCGCCTTAGCTTGGTGGCTAAGGTGTAGCCTGAGGAGGAAACCAACGTTCAAACCTGTCTGGAAGTCAAACTCAAGTGAAGTCACTCACTCAAAAAACTCACTTCAGGTGCAGACGTGCTAACATTAGCTACATTAGCTACCATCATCGCTTCATTATCTTCATCATCACAAGAAATGGCTTCAGTAGATTCAATTTTATTTATTTATACAGCGCTAAATGACAAAACAATTGTGAAATAGAGAGTAAGACTCCAAAAATGCACAGATTTGAAATCCTGTCAACGTTTAAAATAAATAATCCTATAAATTAAAAGAAGTAAACGTGTCGGCGACGGGATGTGAGGGTCTCACCGCTAACGTGACAATAACACGTCTCTGAGGTGGTTTGTGGGTAATTGAACATCTGGAGCCCACAGAGAGGGACCAGTGAGGCTGGTTGGAGGGGAACTGATCCACACGTGCTTCTTGCCCCTGAATGGCTTCTAATTATCTTAATTTCACGCTGAATATTTTTTCATTCTTTAAAAAATAAGATCAATATTTTAAAAAATGGAAAAAATTGGTCATTGGAAATTTTTTTGCAGCATAACACGAATTAATGATCTGCTTTAAACAACAACAACAACTGGGAATGTCTGTAGTACATTATAAAGACCCCGGAGCTTCATGTGTACTAATGACTTCAGGTGGGCGGAGCAGGGGGGCGGAGCCATCAAGTTAACTGGGAACACCTGGCTTGTTTCCAGTAACTTGCGCTGGTCAGACTCCGCCTCTGTGTTTTATTATGACAACCACGTGTTGACAACAGCCTTTCTTTGTTTGTTTGTTTACTTCAGTAAATTTTCATTTTAATTCAGTAAATTTAAATTTGATTTTGTGGTGAAATTCCTTTAATTTCCTAAAATGTTCTATTTTGTTTTTACAGATTTCGAGACATGTCTGATTCGATGCTTTCCGTCTCCCAGAGGTTTACGCGACTAATAAATTTCAATGCTGTGTCCTGACCTTTTCCGCAGACAGGACAGCGATGGGGTCGGTCTCCGGTGTGCAGCCTCTCGTGGGACTTCAGGCTGTGTGGATCCCTCAGCGATTTCCCGCAGTAGCTGCAGAGGAAACCTCCACCCGTGTGGGTGAACATGTGCCGGCTGAGCTCTGGCTTCTGGGAGAAACTCTGATCGCACTCGGAACAGGAATACGGTTTCTCCCCGTTGTGAATCCTCAGATGACACTCCAGATTTCCTGAGACAAACAGGAAGAGATTAGACTTTGTTGATGGAGGTTGCGGTTGCAGCTTGAGTTTCAGGGAATATTCAATCTTCCCCAACAACGTGTGAAGATTAGAGCTTCAACAAATGACGACACGGATCGTGGTTTTACGGATCAAAGCGGCAACGACAGCGATTCATGGAAGCATTGCGTAATTAAAGGAATACTTCGACATTTAGGAAAAAACGTTTACTTCTTTCGCAGAAGGTCAGAAGACAGGATCGATACCAATTTCATCTTCGTGCGTTCGTCTCCGGGGTATCGTTGGTTTAGGAAACATGAGGAAACAACATGTCCAGCTCCGTCAAACGATCTAAAATCCGATTTGTTCGATTTCTGGAATAGATGATATTCAGATCCTGGAACAAATTGATTATATTCTGGTTTTTGTGGGAGTTAAATAAAACTGATAAAATGCTATAATAAACAATGGATCACAAACATGTGTCCATAATCCAGGGATTTTAGTGTGATATTAACAAAAATACAGCATTGTCTGCATTATAAGATGCACTGGACTATAGGGCGCACCTTCACTGAATGGCCTATTTTAAAGCTTTTTTCATATATAAGACACACTGGATTATAAGGCGCACTGTCAGGTTTTGAGAAAATTAAAGGCTTTAAAGTGCAGAAAAAACTGTAAATGAAAAATGTAAATATAAGAAATGCTTCTGCATTTGCATCTAGAGGGTAAAAATATTTTTATCAGGAAACAAACAAAATTTGGGGCATTTTTCAAATAATAAACTGGTAAAACCTTGGTTTGTGCAGACAGAGAACAGCGTGGCGTTTCCAATTAATATTGTAAAGCGACCCTTGGGCGATAACTAGAGAACTATTTTGCTCTCCTGAATGCTTCACTAGTTTGAAAAATGAGTTGCTTATCTTAAAAAGAGGGAACTTGCCGGTGAGAGTTGAATCAACGTGTGTGCAAAACGTCGCTTTTGAACAACAAATACGTCAAAATTCCTGCAGATATTTACAGACACACCTGGAAAAAGACGTGATGATAAACTCATAAATGAGTTTTATTGATGAGAAAGTATTGAATCCAATGCTCATTTTGACACAGAAGCTGCTGTAAATGTATGTTCGCACTACAAACTCTTATAATAATGAGCCTGAGAGCATCCAAGAGTCCGACCAGGAATAGAAGAAATAACGGCCATCGTGGTGTGAGGTGAAGCAGTAAAGCAGCGGCCAGAAGTCTGGCTGAGTGACTGCAGTTAGCTAACGATAGCGATGTACTTCATATGCGTCCCCAAGGTCAGGAATACATCTCCTTCATGGATCCCTGTAGCTCGTATAGTGGAGGCAACCCAGCGCATCTGCAATAAAGAACGCCTCCACTAATGTCAGAAGAAATTATTTTACTTATGCTTCAGGGAAAACCAGCATAATAATAAAGTTTTATTTGTATAGCACTTATTAAAACCAATGATACAAAAGTGCTTCGCAACAAATAAAGACGCAAAGATAAAACAGGCGCTTCGTTTGCTGAAATAAAACCGATCGGTATGTGAAATAAAAGATTCATAAAACGTAAATCCATGCATGATTAAAAAACCGCAACACTCATTTACAACAGAGCCGTGTGGGACTGAAGGCGGCGTCATAAATAAAATAGTGTTCTTCAGAATGTTGAAGGCTTTTGTTACAAATGAGCTCCAACAGCGGTTTTTGAAAGACCATAATGATTTCCTCCGGCTGTAAAATAGGCGAAAAAATATATACGACAAAAAATATAAACTGTCTACAAACCGCTAATCACGTCTATCGTTGATACAATTCAGCACCGATCACCTGAAAATGCTAGTTTTGATTGAATTGATTAGCCTACAGTTAGCGCTGTTTGTTCCGGCTTATCGTTACCATGGTAATTATTGTTTTCGGAGAAAACCAAATTTTATTTTCAGACGTTCGCCGCCGTCCACTTTGAAAAGGAGCTGGTCCGAATTTTGACCCCTGAGGGACACCATACATGAAAAACAACATCCGAGCTGCTCCAGATAAACTGACCCAGTTCTCTAGAACACATGGAGACGCTTACCCAGGAAGAACACTGATCCCAGATAAGAGGCTGAATTACAATTCATCTCAGCGGATAAATGGCTGATTCATCACACCCTTCAATTATTTGACTCTCTTGTTGGGGAAACTAGAGACGAATGAGTCTCAGACACTGAATGAGAAGAAAAGCCGCTGCAGGCCGGAGGCCGGGCTGGAGTGAGATTGATGATCACCAGCTGTTCGCTTTTAATACTTAAAACCTGGAGATTATCGCCGTCATCTGTTCAGATTTGCTCCGTAAACGTTTTTTTATTTCAAAATTCTCAAGAACACAAGAAGATTTTGATGTAAGATGAACATAATGTAATATATTCATTTATTTTCCACAAATACTGGGCTGTAAAATGACTTTCAGGAAGTCAAGCTGACGGTTTAACGGCTGGCTGGCGTTAAACTCTTGCCGGTACCTTTCTGACTGAAGCGCTTCCCGCAGTGTTGGCAAATGTGAGGTTTTTCACCCGTGTGGACCTTCATGTGGTTCCTCAGTGAGCCGGAGTTGGCCAGTAGCTTGGGGCAGACGCTACACTGCACCTGCAAGAGCGGAACGCAATTAAATGCTGCACAGCGTTTGTTTTCTTCTTCTTTTTTTTTTTTCTTTATCCCCAATTTAATTCTCAAACTGTTCAAACTGCTGTTCAAGGAGAAAAAGCAAGACCTGCATGAGAATTAAAAAAAATCGTACGTGTAAGATTTATTAAATTGGGGCTGAAGTTTACAGAGATGGAAACATAACTTTGCGAGTTCAGGTTCTGTCCAAAACTTTTTTATTCAGAAAACCAATTTTTTGGAGGAAACGATACTTCAAGGATTTTTTTATACGACAGATGACGAGTTAAAATTCACTGATCAACAACAACAAGAAAAAACCAAAGGTTAATTGAATTTTTAAAAAAATTAAATTTAAATTTTTTTTTAATACAAGACAGTACTTTTTTTTAAACTGTATATATGATAAAATTTTAATATATAAGACGTGTCAAGAAATAGAAAAGCTGCTACAACCAGAGTAGCCCAATGAAAATGAAGCTCTTCCCTTCTAGCCAAAGGATGCACATGCTCACCTGTCGGTACAGGTACACACTGACTGGACGAGTCAAATAACAGTATTGACCAGTACTGACCAGTATTGACCAGTAGAGACCAATATTGACCAGTATTAACCAGTACTGACCAGTGTTGACCAATACTGACCAGTACAGAAGAGTATTGACCAACACTGGTCAACCAGTATTGACCAGTGTTGACCAGTATTGACCAGTGTTGAGAGGTGTTGACCATTACTGACCAGTATTGACCAGTGTTGACCAGTACTAACCAGTACTGACCAGTATTGACCAGTACAGACCAGTATTGACCAGTAGTGGCCACTGTTGACCAGTACTAACCAGTACAGACCAGCCCTACCTTCGGGGCCTGGGTGTACACCACCCTGCTGCAGTGGAGCAGGCGGTGGATGCGGAGGGACGGCCGGCGAGCGAAGGCTTTCCCACAGAGCTCACAGACGTAGGGTTTCTCCCCGGTGTGCAGCACCAGGTGCTCCTTCAGGTCCCGCTTCAGGCCGTACGTCTTCTCGCAGTGGGGGCAAGAGAACGGGCGCTCCCCCCGGTGACTCATCTATAAATACAAGCAGCATTATTTGAGATGTGCTATTACCATCTATTGTTTCTATTCTTTCGGGATGAGCAAATTGCTACTCTGCACCAAAACTGAACGAGCAGCCGAGAGGGAGGAAGCCAGAAAAGGGAGCAAAAAAAACTGCCAGTGCCCTCACACCCATTGTTTGTTTGTCAAAAGCTTTTCTGACGAGTCGCTATTCAGCATCAGGACCGAAAAACGAGGGAGACTTTTGCTAAAAAAGAACAGAGAGATAAGCAGAAAAGAATTGAGAATGGAATGTGTTCTTCATGTTGGATGGTAATAAAAAGAAAAATGTCTCCTTATCAGAGTTTGTCGGACAGCAGCACTTTAAAAGATAAAATTAAGATGAACTTTGTATTTATTAACTTTTAAGATTGTTTAAAATCTTCTTCTTTTCCTTTCGGCTTTTCCCTTCAGGGGTCGCCACAGCGAATCAATTGCCTCCATCTAACCCTGTCCTTTGCATCCTCTTCTCTCACACCAACTACAATCATGTCCTCTTTCACTACATCCATAAACCTCCTCTTTGGTCTTCCTCTAGGCCTCCTGCCTGGCAGTTCAAAACTCAGCATCCTTCTACCAATATATTCACTATCTCTCCTCTGGACATGTCCAAACCATCTCAGTCTGGCCTCTCTGACTTTATCTCCAAAACCTCTAACATGTGCTGTCCCTCTGATGTACTCATTCCTGATCCTATCCTTCCTGGTCACTCCCAGAGAGAACCTCAGCATCTTCATCTCTGCTACCTCCAGCTCTGTCTCCTGTCTTTTCCTCAGTGACACTGTCTCTAGACCAAACATCATCGCTGGTCTCACCACAGTTTTGTACACCGTTCCTCTCATTTTAGCTGAAACTCTTCTATCACACATCACACCTGACACTTTTCTCCACCCATTCCATCCTGCCTGTACACGTTTCTTCACCTCTTTTCCCCACTCTCCATTGCTCTGGACTGTTGACCCTAAGTACTTAAAATCCTCCACCTTCTTGATCTCTTCTCCCTGTAACCTCACTCTTCTACTTGGGTCCCTCTCATTCACACACATGTACTCTGTCTTACTGCGGCTAACCTTCATCCCTCTCCTTTCCAGGACAAACCTCCACTTCTCTAACTTCTCCTCCACCTCGTCCCTACTCTCACTGCATATCACAATGTCATCTGCAAACATCATAGTCCATGGAGATTCCTGTCTAACCTCGTCTGTCAGCCTGTCCATCACCATAGCGAACAAGAAGGGGCTCAGAGCTGATCCCTGATGCAGTCCCACCTCCACCTTGAACTCCTCTGTCACACCTACAGCACACCTCACCACTGTCTTACAGTCCTCATACATGTCCTGCACCGCTCTAACATACTTCTCTGACACTCCAGACTTCCTCATACAATACCACAGTTCCTCTCTGGGCACCCTGTCATAAGCTTTCTCCAGATCTACAAAAACACAATGCAGCTCCCTCTGGCCTTCTCTGTACTTCTCTATCAACATCCTCAAAGCAAATACTGCATCTGTAGTACTCTTTTTTGGCATGAAACCATACTGCTGCTCACAAATGCTCACTTCTGCCCTTAGTCTAGCTTCCACTACTCTTTCCCATAACTTCATTGTATGGCTCATCAGCTTTATTCCTCTGTAGTTGCCACAACTCTGCACATCTCCCTTGTTCTTAAAAATGGGCACCAGCACACTTCTCCTCCACTCCCCAGGCATCTTCTCACTATCTAAGATCCTGTTGAACAACCCAGTCAGAAACTCTACTGCCACCTCTCCTAGACACTTCCAAACCTCTACAGGTATATCATCAGGACCGACTGCCTCTCCACTCTTCATCCTCTTCAGTGCTCTCCTCACTTCATCCTGACTAATCTTTGCTACATCCTGGTCCACAACAGTCAACTCTTCTAGTCTTTGTTCTCTCTCATTTTCCACGTTCATCAACTCTTCAAAGTACTCTTTCCATCTTCCCATCACACTGCTGGCACCTGTCAATAGACTTCCCTCCCTATCCTTAATCACCCTAATCTGCTGCACGTCCTTCCCATCTCTATCTCTCTGTCTTGCCAGCCTGTATAGATCAGTCTCTCCCTCCTTACTGTCCAACCGAGCATACAAGTCATCATAAGCTTCTTGTTTGGCCTTTGCTACCTCTACCTTCACCTTACGCTGCATCTCCCTCTACTCCTGTCTACTCTCCTCAGTCCTCTCAGTGTCCCACTTCTTCTTAGCTAACCTCTTTCTTTGTATACACTCCTGTACCTCCTCATTCCACCACCAAGTCTCCTTATCTACTTTCCTTCCAGATGACACACCAAATACTCTCCTACCTGTCTCCCTGATCACATTAGCTGTAGTTGTCCAGTCATCTGGAAGCACCTCCGAACGCACTTTCCTCCTCTCCTTCTTCGACCAACAGTAATCCAATTTCCACCGGCGCCCTGTAGGTTAACAGCGCCGATGGCGGTCGTTGTTAACCCGGACCTCGACCGATCCGGTATGGAAGTCATAGGTTTGATTCGCATCTTTGATTTGGCAAAGATGCGAGAGATTGTTTTAAGATTGTTTTAAGATTGTTTTAAGATTTAAGATTGTTTAAAATGAGACGCAGAAATAAATAAAAGCGAGATACTGCGTAAAATTTAAAGGATCACTTCAACCCCCCAAAAATTCTTTTCATCCTGACTCCAACGCCAACGGAAACTTTAAGTTTCTTAATCCACAAAATTGTTGCAGCATCATTCTAAACAGCTCAATATGGAGACAACACAACAAACAAACAAACAATGCAACAAATATGGACGAATCTAAATCTACAGGAGCCCCCAAGGCCCCAAAATCATCACAGGAGACTCGATTCACACGGTTCAGTGAAGTCTCGAAGCTAAACGTGTTAGCATGAGCGGAGACATATCAACATAAACTTGTGACACACAACAGAGGGCAATCAGCTGACGCCGCGGCCACCGCCTTCGTCTGCTCTGACAACACGCCTTCGGTGTTCTACGAGTCGCAAGCGTGAACGCATCGTTCCCTCCCCCTAAACCGGTCTACCATGCAAGCTAACGCTTTTGGAGATGACCACACGGTCTTATTTTATTTTACGTAGCGGCCCTGCAGCTGCAGGTGGAATGAAGGGTGTCAGGAAAGCTCCTCCCACACCTGCGTGACCTCCTTACCTGGTGCGCCCTGAAGCTCTCTGCAGACGTGTAGTTTTTCCCACACTCCTGACAGCTGAAGGGTTTCTCCTCCGTGTGGCTGAACTGGTGTTTCTTCAAGTGGCCGATCTGGAGGAACCTCTTCCCGCAGAGGGAACACCTGTACCGCCTCTCTCTGACTTCAGCATCGCCCGCAGTCGCAGAAGCAGTCTGAGAATGAGCGGGGGTGTGGATCAGTCTGGGGGTGGGTCCGCGGCAGGCGGGGAGCTGCTTCACCCGGCCGGCCCGGCAGTGAACGCGTCGTGGTTTGGCGGCCAGACGGGAGCTGCAGCGGACAGGCGCGGCGTCCGCGGACGGGACCCCACCCGCTGGCGTCTGATCGTCGGGCGCGTTCGCCGTCTCGCCCGTGATTTCCTCGCCTCTCCTCTTCCTCAAGCGTTTGGTCACGTGACCCCTCTGGGCGCATCCGCCTGGTTTCCCGACTTCCTCTCCATCGCGTTCGCTCTTCTGATCGTCCCGCCTCTCCTCTTCCTTTTCTTCAGAAATCAATTTGTCGGTAACGACGGCCTCTTCGTGCTTTTTGTGTTCCAGCTTCTCATCTGTTCAACAAAAAATAGATGAATAAATAAATAAAACACCACAGATTGAAATCGTAAATTGATTGATGGCTCTCAAAACGTCAGAACATGCTTTTATGTGGATTTTTATTGCTGCGGAATGACTCGGCTGGCTCAGATACACCACCGGAGGACATCACCACCATCATCACCATCATCGTCATCATCATTATCATCATCTGCCGTTATTGTTGTTGTCCTAGAGATTGTGAAATGTTCATTCAGTGAGCTGCATCAGAAGATGAAACTGTGATTTTATTTTTTTCTACAACTGTTAACAGATTAAAAAAAATAAAGTAGGGATGCAGACCACCAGATTATTGCATTCATTCATTTGCGGACGCCAAACGGAATCCTAACTCTAATAACTTTGGCTAAACGTGATTCATCTTTAAAAAAAACCTAAAACTGCCCTCCTTCTTCTGGATTAGCATCGACATCCACGGAGCTGCAGCTCGTTCCATGTTTCAGCCCTCATCCTTCCACTCGTCCTTTGCGTTGGGCGTCATTCGTCCACAAGATGGCAGCGAAGAGTCAACAACGGAATGAAGAGGCGATGACATAAAAGTAGATAACGGGAGGTGAAAGCAGAGGCGGCGTTGACCTCGGAGGGTCTGCAGGGCGACGTGTGGAGCTTCTTCACTTTTATTTGTCGCGTCCGTTAATATTTATCACGTATTAATGAGCATAAATGGGCTTTAAGGCTTCAATCAGAATGTGGGCGTGCAGATAATGAGTGTATTTTTAACCGTTTTTCCCCCTCATCGATTTATTAAAGCTTCCATTTCTACGTGATCTGTATGTACAGCTTGTACCGACTTCTAAACTCATTCAGTAGAAAAAAAAAAACTGCGTTTCTGTTTTTCCTCCGGAAGGATTTAATATTAATATTCTCTTTAGCTCTATTTAATTGCTTGGTTTTGGCTCATTCTTTTTATTCTATTTTCCATTATTTTAAAATTTCAACCTGCTGTTTAAACGTCCGCTTCCTTCCTTATCCTTTTTGAATCTAATTCACATTTGCTCACAAAACAATGTAATTTCCCCGCAGGGATCAATTGCTTCTTATCTTATTATCTTTCATTTCGGTTTCATAATTGTTTTTGGAGATGCATTCATGATTTATACGCTCAATATTTTTAACTCGGCACTCTACAAGGGCAGAGTTTAATAAGATATCCAGCCGCAGTCTGTTGCTGCTGGGTATTTTCTACATGAAGGTCCCTCACTGTCCCATCCATCACGGCGGATAAGCGCTCCATAATCCAGGTATAATAAAAGATTCTCAAATTATTTCTACATAACTAAAACGTTTTGTTTCCTTGTTTATGAGTGTTTTTTTTTTCTTTTTCCATTAACTGATGCATTCCAGTTTGAATTGGAGGATGAAATTATTAATCGTCTCATTATTCCTCTCCAGCCTTCTTCTTCTTCTTCTTCTTCTTCTTCATCTTCATTCCGGCTGATGAAGCTCTCGTCCTTTAAGAGAAGCCGGCGTTCGAATCTATTTCTTATTTATTCACTGTAACTCAGACTTTAATCCTAACGCCTGGAGGTAAAGAGGGTCTCCTGGGGTCATCTGCCGATGAGTTAAACGTCCCTCTAGCGCCTCCAGGTGGAGAGCGTGGGTGAATGAACTCCTCCTGTTTGCTAGACATTAATGCAGTGAACTTCATTATTATTAGACAATAAGTTTCATAAATTAAAGATCACAAATCAAAAGTGCGTCAACCGTGTGAGGGGAGAACATGTACGTCAAACTTCTCGGTATCCGAAGCGGGGAAAACAATTAGCCCAAAACATCTTCAATTTGGGGAAACGACGTGAGATCCGACCGCCTGCTGTTCACAGAGCGCTGCTGTGACTCAGCGTTTGGTTATTTTAATACGCTGAACACACACATTTACGGTCAGAGATGATCTGATACGATCATCTGATCAATAATCAGTTCCAACGCAGATGAAAGTTTATGTTCATTTCAAGGAACCTGAACGCCACGTGTTCACCGTCCCATTCCTGCCCCCGCCCTGGGGCGGAAACTTAGCGTTACCTGAACCTCCAGCAGTCCGCCCGTCACGTCCGTCTGTCTTCTCCGCGTCTCCGGACAAAAGCAGCTCCGTTCCCGGAGCGACGTCCCGACACACACGCAGACACACCTCTCCTTGTGCGCGCTGCACCGACACATTCTCCTGGGCTTGGTTTCGAACCTGACAGGCAAATCTGAGGGAGAAGGGAACACAAATACGTTGCATTAGAATTTGCATTTAATCAGTTCTGCAGCTTTGCCATAACAAGCAGCCAAAAGGTTAAAAAAAATCTCGGATACGGAGGAAGAGCTGAGAAACAGGACGCTACCCAGTAATGAGGTACCAGGAACTGCAATAACTCTCCATATATGGGCGTCCAGAAGCCGAGAGATCGCAAATTATTTTGTAGACGTGTCATTTCCATCCTTTTTTATGAATTCTTGACTGTAGTCTCCGAGATTAAAGCGGCTGAGAAAAGCTCAAAAGAAGAATAAATGGACTGCTGGGTGAGATCAAACAGCAAGCAGTGATCTCTGCACACCTGAGTGTTTACCTGCATCACACAGCAGACAGGAAGTGCCGCGCGTTCCGTTTGTTGTTCGAGGACTGAAGCATACGGAGGGTTAGAGTTTCCCTTGATCTCGTCTAGCGTCGCTTTTTAGATGATGAAGATTTTCAGCCTGAGAAGAGAAGATCTTTTCTGGGATCTCCTGAGGACGTGGATGACGTCCTGAAACTTTCACGGAGTGTATTTTGAATCGGGCTTTGCTGTGAAGCTCCAGGAAGGTTTTGTGGACTAAGAACTTTCCATTCGCATTAAAAACCAACCCCACCATCTAGAATCATTGTTGGTTTTCTTCAGAATCAAGATCGGTAAGAATGGAGACTGAAGTTCAACTCTAAGACAAACAGGCCAATGCTGGCAAATGCATGTCTTTCTGTTGGGGGCAAAAACTTACTCGATCCAGACGGTCGTTTGGGGTAAATCCTCTTGATTTGCTGCGATCTCCTTCAGTGGCTACAGCCCAAAACAGAACAAAACGTTAATTATAGATGGATCTTTTGCCAATGGCTGTCATCAAAGGGCCAGATGTAACTAATAAATGTAACTAAATGTAACTTATTTTAATGTAAGATAAATGTAACTAATCCTTAATGCTAAATAACTCTGAATTTGTTACTTATTCAAGTTACAACCATTACAAATATGTTTGTTTGTTTCTCTGTTCTAACATAAATCCTTTTAATTTGTTATTAAACCCAAAGAATTCCATCAATCAAGGATCAAACTATCAATGAATAAAGAAAAATAACATCAAACACAAGTTAAGACATCAACTTTGTTCAAAACATTTTTTGTCAGAGTTAAAATGGGCTGAATTACTGCGTTGTGTGACCTCTCTTCACAAAGCGTCTGACAACAACTGACACAAATCCTGAGCGCTGCGTTACGTAATTTAAATGTTTTAAACGGACTCAGATCAGATCTGTCCGACCACACGTGGAGGAGGTGTGTGTAGGTGTGTGTGTGTGTGTGTGTGTGTTGCTCACAACGTTCTGACAGCGCTCAACAGAAACACATCGATATTTGTTTTAGACAGGCTTGAAAAGCAGAGCTCTGATCTCAGTGAGGATCATGGAAGACATTTTTATGAACGCCAGATTTTTTTTTCCCAAACAAACATTCTTTTTGTCTTTTGTCATCTATTTTTGAAGATTTTCAAATTTTTACATTCTCAAATTTTTTTCCACCTGGAGGGAGTTGCTAGGAACTCATTTCTCTGATAATTCCGCTGCCACAGGAATGCAACCATTTCTTTTTAGATCCAAAAACTGTGGATCACAGCGTGAACAAACATCTTTTAGCATTAGGAACTAATCTGCAATTTAATGATCAATTTAATGCAATTTTGATCCTCGGGATGTTTTTGTGAATTCTGGCGCCAGATGTTTTAATATCCGCGTGCCTGAAAATACGAGGTCGGATGCTCTCTAGGTGCAAAAATGTAGATGAAGATGAGAGGACGGTTGTGCTTCGAATGCTTATTGACTGCTTTATAATATTCACTGGTGCGCGCTTTGATCCGATGAAGCTGCAGCGACTCTTTCTCTCACCTCTCCTCTTGGTGGAAACGATAAGAACCGATTCATTATCTTCACACAGAGCTGGCGCTTAATTACGCGGAGTGACTCGCGTTTATCCACCCCCCCCCCCCCCCCCCCCCCCCACCGTCTGCAACCGAGACAAATGAAGTAAACAAGCCGGAGAATCTCAAGGCTGAACAAAGACGTTATCTTTTGCATCAGTTGCACACGACGCTCGGGACTTAACTCGGGGTGAATTGATGCTTGACTTCTGCCTCGTGAATCCAAATTTGAATCATTATTGCACTGCCTGCTTATCAAGTCCTCTGCTGAAACATTCTGAATTTAAACTGGCTTCTATAAATATAAATAAAGTGAGTTTTCTGTTGCGTCAAAGAAGAAAAGTCTTTGCTATAAAGGGCTCTACGCATGTGATTCTGCTATAATAAAAGTCACGTTTGCTTGAAGGTTGGGAATCCTATGTTTGCTCATTCTGGAGGCCTCAAGTTACAACATTTACAAATCTGAAATAAAGAAAAAAATAGTACTTAAAATATTATTAATATTATTAATAGTTGTTGCTATGTCTGCGTGCTACGTCATGCATTCACGTTTCTCCTCTTAAAACGTGAATCCGGTTCACCTTTCCAGCCTCGGTGTGGCTCCAGCATGTTGCAGACTTCACCGTCAGTTCATCCTCCGGGCTACGAGTTAACAGGTCAGTGGGATTCTTAGCGGCCCACCCTGTGTCACCGTCCCTCCCCAGCAGAGATCCGGCCTCCAACGAGCGGCCGACCCACCAGAGGCCCGGTCTGCCCTCACAGACCCGTGAAGGGCCCACAGCGAAGCCACGGGGAAGCAATGAGCACAGAGCTGAGGCGAGAGCAGATGGGGGGGAAGGAGCCGGACGGGCCATAGACCTGCAGAGAGAAGGGAAAGCAGGTTAAAGCAGAATGAAGTTCATAAAGTAACGTCACATCAGCATAATGTCTGTCCTCAAAGGGCCAGATGTAACTTATAAATGAAACTAAATATAAAGTAAAATAAACGTTACTACTCCTTAACGTTAAATAACTCTGAATTTATTACATATTCAAGTTACAAACATTACAGTTACACAGAAAAAATATTTACTTGTTTCTATTATAACATAAATCTTTTTAATTTGTCAGGTTATGAAATTCACAAACTCCATCAATCAAGGATCAAACTATCCAAGAGAATAAAGAGAATTTATATTAAAATACAATTTAGGACATTAACTTTGTTCAATACATTTTTATCAAAGTTAAAATGGGCTGAATTACTGCATTGTGGGAAATGTAGTTTTTGGTCAAAGCACACTCGACTTTTAATACCCCTTGAGGAGGGTCACATAAAATGATGTGGGGGGCCACAGGTGGCCCCCGGGCCTCGAGTTTGACACGTGGCATCGAGTAATGAAACCTGAAATGCTGATTCTACACAGAAACATCTGGAATAATAGTAATAATTCTACCCCAAAGACAATATACTGATGCCAAACTTGACTGTGATGCTAAAATTTATAAATAAACACGTGATCCATTACATTGTTGTGTATTATTATTGACTGGGTCCTAAATTTCACATCTCTACGCTGGTTTTGTGTAGAAAGTCTGCTTATATTGTCAGCTCATTTAACACTTAATGCTTTTTTATCCACTTTTATTTCTGTCTTGCAATTAAATGTTAATTTTCTCATCTTTCCATTTAGTGTTTTCCCTTAATTTTCTATTTTGTTCTAATGTTTGTCTTTTAATGACCCCATATGTTCTTGAAGTATTATTCCTTTTTAATTTTCCTAAATGTCTTATTTTAATTCAGTCTATGTCTCTGTGACGCACTATTCGTTAACCCCTTTTGCCTTTAGTGGGTCCTCCGTTCTGTATCTTTTTATTCCCCTTTTATTTGTAATTAATATTAAAATAAATATGCAAGAAGCACCCTGCTACCAAAGGCTGGCTAACGCAGGGCAAATGCATTTCTGGCCAACAACACAATGCTAACGTAGCATGCTAACGTAGCATGCTAACGTATCATGCTAGCTCTACGCCGTTTCATGTAAAAACAAAAGGTTAGCCAAATGTTCGCTAAATCCAGTTTCTGTTATGCTCGACAGGAGTCAAAGCTAGAGCTCGTAAAATGAATAATTATGGTAATAAAATATACAATCTTACGTATTTTATGAATTTTTCTAATGATGATAGTAACTGTGTACATACTTTGGATGTAGTCGATGTTTTTATTGATTGTTATCAGTTTAATAAATTGTCTATGAACTCTGCGATAGCTATCGTTATCCAGCAAGTAAAGGTACCAACGGAAGTCCGTGCAATTCACGGTCCGATGGGAAACAGACAGCTGTGGAAATTGGTTCCGCTAACACGCAACAGGTTTAATGTTTGTTGAAGCGTGTGTACATGTTGTTATTAATAACAATAATACTGATTAAAAAAATATAATAATAATAATAATACTGATAAAAAATATATAACAATAATTATAATAATAATAATAATGGATTAGACTTATCCAGCACTTTTCTTGACACTCAAAGACGCTTTACATTGGATCCATTATTCATTCACTCCTCATTCATACTTGGTGATGGCAGACTATGTATGTAGCCACAGCTGCCCTGGGGCAGGACTAATATGTATGGAAAAGTATTCTCATTGTTGATTTGTAGGTCTAAAGAAATTACGTTTTATGTCATTGATTCAAAATGTACTCAATGTTACAAAAGCAACAAGAAGTAGAAATAATGTATGAATCAAAATATTACTCCGCAAAAGTACTCAGAAATTAAAAACAAACAAAGTGATAATAAAACACAAACATCTGAAATAAACATGCAAAGGTGCCTCGATATTTCAATGATAAGACATGCACTTCATAAAACTGCCAAAATAAAAACACTTGCACGATAAAAAATACAAGATGATCCAGGTCACTGAAAGTTTTGACTTTCACGGATTGCGAAGCGGGTTTAAATTTGAATGGTGAAATGTCAGTCTTTGCACTGCAAAAAAAAAAAGAAAGAAAGAAAGAAAGAATCATGTCACGTTAAATCTACAACCAATATGTTCAAGTAAAAGTTACAGTCATCCTCAACTTTCAACCTTCGGTGTCACCAGATTTTCCTCTTGAGTGGATCAAGTTTATCAGGATCAACATACATTTCTAATTAACATAAAAGAATGTAATGTTCAAACATTTTAGACTTTTAATTTGATTTTCATTGTCACTGTTATGGGAAAATAGGAAGCACATGGTCCAGCAGTAAAAAAAACAAAACTACGTTTTTAAAATACAGATTTGATCTGGTCTGTTAGTTTGACAAAACAAAAATAAAAAATAGGTTGGATTTCTAGTACATAATTAATGATAAATATTTTCCTTGAACACGGTATCTGAAATTATAATTGCCCTTTTGGATTTGTGTGTCCACCATATTTGTCGTGACACAGAGATCAAGACTGCCTGACTGAACCGCGTCTGACAAACATGACGTGCATTTCAAAGGAAATGAGTAGTGATCGGTAGGACTTCATGACAAAGACAAAATGTTCCAAAGGTTGGAAGCACATAAATAATCACAGGAGCGCACTGCTGCCCTGCAGAGTAAACACCACCGGTGGCTCGCATGTTGGGAGAGTCTGCTTTAGATTCCCCACTCCACCTATCTCACATGTTTGTAGGGACAAAAAAAAGCATGAAAAATGTCACATTTATCAAACCTACATGGGCATACGAGTAATAGAATGTATGCAAGACGTTCTGCATACATTCGATGCTCTGCATTGTTTGCGATCATCTTGATGCTGGATGATGGCGACGGCGCTCGACAGACGTTTCAATGAAATTCAGTCTGGTGATCCTCACTCATGCTGCATCGCTATGAATCATATATGCGCCCAGTATAGAACCACAAATCAGAGTGAGTCCAATAGGATTTGGGAAAAAAAACAAACATCTTATGTCACTTCAGCCGGGTAATGTGAAAGTAGCCTGTGTCCTGGTGGAGAGTAGAGGTACAGTAGGATCCTGGTATCTGGAGCAGAGCAGAATGATAAAGATTGGCTGGTAGCAGGTGTCCTAACTCCCACGGCCCTGATAAAGTCACCCCCCCACACACACAGAGAGATAAAAAGAGGAGGTGAGAGGATGTCAGTTCAGTGTAAGTGGAGGTGGATGCATGAGGTAAAAACAAAGCATGTTCTCCAGCAATTAAACAAATCAGATTTACAGCTTATCATGACACGAGCATGAAATAATTGTTGACCCGTCGGTCATCAGAGATGCTGATAGGTGGATTCTGTTCACCCTCGTTTCGAGACTTCATGCTAAGCTAAGCTAACTGTCTTCTGGATGCAGCTGTAGTTTTTCCTGATGTGTTTAGAATTTAGCTCACACCTCACACGTCGTTTAAACCCCGGCGCGTCTGACATGCAGGTCGTGTTTCTGATTTGATAGAATGGAAAATGTTAGTTCCACAGTTTTGCTCACGGGAGCCACTCGGTGATCCAGACGATCCTGTAAGGGGCCTTATTCAGTCACAAGGGAACGCTGACGACATGCGCACCCCGCCCAGTTGAGCAAAACAAATTGAACATAATTGTATTATTCCCATGAGTCATTTACCTGCGCTGCTGCCGGGAGGACTCAGAGTCCTCTCAGAGGCAGACGACAGCGACATGACACATTTGTCATCAGGGCGGTGGCCCTTCGGAAATGATGAAGAGTAATTTAAGGTTCGTGCTTTTACACTGTGTGAAAAAAATTGGTCCGAAACTTTCTACTCACTCTTCTTTACCAATCATAACTGCTGCAAAATAAATGAGAATAAATGACACACACTCACACCTACGGGCAATTTGGCATTACAGTATTTTCTGCACTATAAGGCGCACTGGACTATAAGGCGCATCTGATTATAAGGTGCACCTTCAATGAATGGCTTATTTTAAAACTGTTTTTCATATACAAGGTGCACTAGACTGTATAGCACACTGTCAGTTTTTGAGAAAATTAAAGGCTTTTAGGTGCACTTTATAGTGCGGAAAATACTGCAATTGACCAAGGGTGCATGTTTCTGGAGGTGGGAGGAATCCGGAGAACCCGGAGAGAACCCACGCAGACACGGGGAGAACATGCAAACTCAGCACAGAGCGGGACTGAGTACTGTGTACCGACTGGGTACTGAGCCCCCTCCTCCTCATGTTGCCAACCCACGACTACACACCAACTTCCAGCTCCAACCTCTTCATAAAGTTTGCAGGTGACACGACTGTGGTGGGTCTCATCAACAACAATGATGAGACAGCCTACAGAAATGAGGTGAGACCTCCTGGCTATGTGGTGCAAGGACCACAATCTACATCTGAATGTGGAGAAGACGAAGGAGATTATTGTGGACTTCAGGAGAGCACACACCCAGCATGCTCCACTAACCATCAACGGTGCTGCGGTGGAAAGGGTCAGCAGCACCACGTTCCTGGGTGTGCACATCTCCGAGGACCTGTCCTGGGGCGGCAACACCGCATCGCTGGCCAAAAAAGCCCAACAGCGCCTCTACTTCCTCCGCAAACTGAGGAGAGCAAGAGCCCCACCCCCCATCATGCTGACTTTCTACAGAAGCACCATCGAGAGCATCCTGACCACCTGCATCACCGTGTGGTACGGCGCCTACACCGTTTCCTGCCGCAAGACCCTGCAGCGCATTGTGAGAGCAGCTGAAATGACCACTGGTGTCTCTCTCCCTTCCCTCACAGACATTTATAACACCCGCCTCACCCGCAAAGCCATCAGCATTGCAGGTGATCCCACCCACCCCTCTCACAGCCTTTTCAGCCTGCAGCCATCAGGTAGGAGACTGCAGAGTCTGCGGGCCAGAACCAGCAGGCTCAAGGACAGTTTCTTTCACCGGTCAGGAGGCTCAACTCCATCCCTGCTCTGCCCCCGCCACAGCTCTGAACTCTACCCACACTCTGCTCTGCCCCCTCCCCAGCACCTGACTACCTATCTCTCCCTCCCCACGTCAACTCAGGGACTATGCACACGTCACTTCCCCTACGGGATTAGAGAGTGTATGGAGATGTTTACCAACCCTTGTGTTTCGTCTCATACTTTGTGCTGTACTGTCTGATGTCTGTGTTGTACTGCCTGTGTTGTACTGTCTGTGTTGTACTACCTGTTGTACTGCCTGTGTTGTACTGCCTGTGTTTTACTGCCTGTGTTGTACTGCCTGTGTTGTCCTGCCTGTGTTGTACTGCCTGTGTTGTACTGCCTGTGTTGTACTGCCTGTGTTGTACTGCCTGTGTTGTACTGCCTGCTGTACTGCCTGTTTACAGTGGATCAGAGAGGACTGAAATTTCTTCTGTGCTGTATATCGTGCATATATGGTACACTTGACAATAAAGCTGACTTTTTGACTTTGACTCAAACTGAGAACCACCTTGCTGTGCAGCTGCTGTGACATTCTGCCGCCCAAGGATTCTTTTTGCATTCTTATAATAAATAGATAAGGGGTATCATGTCTGAAGAAGAACGCTCACAATCAAGGTGTTTCAGACATGAGGTGCAGATGGTTCTACAAGTCAAATACAACAGGCTATGCCTTGTGAGAATGAGGAAAATATCTGGATGTGTTTGTCTACTATGGTCTTAAATGTAACTTAAATTTATTCCATCCCTCTTCAAAGTGGTGATTGTGATTGTCAGTGTTTGTGTGTTCGTCCGTTTGTTTGTTCGTTTGTTAGATAGTCCACCAAATATCTTCGCAACCATTGCAGACAGAAAGATGAAACAAAAAGCTCATTACTCGGGCAGCAAAGGGGATAAAAATGAGATGATGACCTTGACCTTGAGAAAACTAGGTCAAGGTCAAATTTCAACTTTTTTACACTGAGGAACCAGATAAGATAAAAAGACAAGGGAGAAGGTCAATGTGAGTAAGACCATAGATCAAAGCTCCTACTTTGACTGTGACACCAGTTATTGGATCATGGGTCTGACAGATAGATGGATGGATGGATGGATGGATGGATGGATGGATGGATGGATGGATGGATGGATGGATGGATAGATAGATAGATAGATAGATAGATAGATAGATAGATAGATAGATAGATAGATAGATAGATAGATAGATAGATAGATAGATAGATAGATAGATAGATAGATAGATAGATAGATAGATAGATAGATAGATCGATCGATCGATCGATCGATCGATCTATTGGCCCATCGATTGATCGATGGGCCAATATATATATATATATATATATATATATATATATATATATATAGAGAGAGAGAGAGAGAGAGAGAGAGAGAGAGAGAGAGAGAGAGAGAGAGAGAGAGAGAGAGAGAGAGACAGAGAGAGAGAGAGTTAATTATATTTTAATGCATTTTTCTTAAATAAATATATTCAAATATATGTATAAATATATAATTATGCATTTGGATATTATATGACATAGGCCAACACTGGGTTAGTGTTCAATTTTTAAGTTAGAGGGGTTTTATCCAATGAGAATTCAGCTAGCTTGTGTTGCCAGGTTGAATGAAATCTGCCCAGGACCTTCAGAATCTAGAATGCAGGTCTCCCTGCACTGTGAGTGAACGGGAACATGCGATACATAGACAAATGCGATAGCCAATCAGATCACGTGTTGGCGACACTAAGGCCTTCTAGCTGGCTTCACTTTCACCTGACATGTACGTGTCCTGTGATTCGATACTCACTCTGAGAAGGCGGCGCCATGTAGACGTTATGCAGACGCTGAGAAGCTCTAGTGAGAGGAGGGTGAGAGCCCTGAACCTGTTCCAGCTAACTTTTTCTAGCTAACCTGTTCTAGCTAACCTGTTCTAGCTAACCTGAACTAGCTAACCTGTTCTAGCTAACCTGTTCTAGCTCACCTGAACTTGCTAACCTGAACTAGCTAACCTGTTCTAGCTAACTTGTTCTAGCTCACCTGAACTGGCTAACCTGAACTAGCTAACCTGTTCTAGCTAATTGAGTGTTCTTGAGGAAAGAAAGGAGAATGGATTTTGTGTTTAAATAAGCTGTTTGAAGAGTTCTTTCGGTGAGTACAAACATTTCATTTATTTAAGTTTTCATATTTAATGTTTATTGTAATTTAATTTCATTCATATCAAATCAATTATATGGAAATAAAATGACAAATATACTAAAAATGAAAAAAAAAGCTTGCTTTTCTGCAATGTGCATAAATGATGTGGTGCATTTGCGCAGCTGTGGGATTGTAGTGGAAATACACAAAGAGACTTGTGTCCCTGCTGGAAAATAGCTCGTTTTATACATGATAAAGATGATGCAACATCTAGTAGTGTGTTAGTGTGTGTCTGTATTTCGTTTCCCTAGCTGTGGTGTCATAAATGACTGTCATTTCAGTGGGTTTTGTTTTGTGACGTAGTTGTGTGACGTCTATAAAGGCGTGGCCTCAGGGTTCTTCTTCTTCTTCAAGTGACAATAAAAGGAGTGGGGCTGACGCTGGGTTTTTTCCCATTTGAGAGAAGTTTTACACATCCTGAATGCTACATTGGTGGTAGCGGTGGGAGCCACTCATGGTATTTTGGGATGTATTTATACATGTTTGACTATAGTGAACATTACTGAAGGCCTATGTGTGAAATGCACGGCCTGCCACTGATAGAAAGAATATATACTTTATTGATCCCGGAGGAAATTGCACATATCCACTGCTCAGGCATTACATAATGAATAAATACTGGATAAACACCAGGAGAAAAAGAAACACTGACACCACAGGACATACCACAAGACATACACTACACTAACAGACACATGCAGCACTAATAGGACATATACTAAACTAAAACTAAAATATGAACAGTTTCAAATTAAATAAAATAAGATAAATAAAAATAAAAAGTGCAAGTGAAAATTAGCAGGATGCCCACATGGTGGGTAAGGTACACCCTTCTTTCACTGTAAGGTGTCACTATCTGATATCACAACATCACAACACCTTGGCTCCACTACACTGCAATAAGGCTGACATCCCATCTCCTCCCCTCCATTCATCCGCGTGCTGACCTCGCCACCTCCCCCCGCTCCTCCTGAGAGAGTCATTGTACCCCCTGATGGCATGGGGCACTAAGGAGGACCTCAGCCTCTCTGAGGAGGCGCTGTGTGACAGCAGTCTGCCACTGAAGGTGCTTCTCTGCTGGGAGAAGGTGGTGTGCAAGGGGGGCTGGTGTTGTTCATGGTAGCCCTGACTTAAAGACATGGTCCTGCTCTCCAGGAGTGTCTCCACAGAGTCCAGGGTCAGACCGACCACTGAGCCCGCTTTGAGGATGAGTCTGTTAAGACGGTCCAAATCTCTTTTCCTGGTCCCCCCACCCCAACACACAATGGCATATGACAGCACACTGGAGACCGCGGACTGATAGAACATGAGAAGGAGCTTAGGACAGATGTTGAAGGAAGCCAGCCTCCTCTGGAAGTACATCCTGCTCTGCCCCTTCCTGAGTGACCAGTCCAGTCTGCTGTCTAGCTGCAGTCCCAGGTACTTATAGTTTCCTACCACCTCCACCTCACTGCCCTCCACATGATCACTGGCTGTGGAGAGGGAGGTGCCCGCCGGAAATCCAGCACCATCTCCTTCGTCTGGGAGGTGTTGAGCTGGAGCTGGTTCTGTTGGCACCACTCCACAAAGTCAGCCACTAATGCCCTGTACCCCCCCTCATCACCATGCATCACATGCCACAATCACAGTGTCATCGGAGTACTTCTGTATGTGGCATGTATCTGAGTTGTGCTTGAAGTCCGAGTGCGATGCCGGTGCGCTGCGGAGTTTGTAAATTCAATAATCCAAATTCTAAACTGACTACAGTCTGCCTCTAGGTGTCATTTAGCGATGTCACCGTCTTGATGCCCTCATGTTTGTTTCTGCCTATTTGGTCATAGAGGGTTGTTATACTGAGAGCTGGCGGTTCTGTCGGTGGAAACAGGAAACACTGTTGAGTGCTTCCTGCGGCAGCTGCTGTCATTCGTGTATTTATGTGATTTTAATGCCATCCGACAAAAGTTATGGTTCACACCACATGGATGGGTGTCACATTGGCTCAAGAGACTGTTGATTTTGCATGATAGTTTTCATACATTTTGAATTATGATGATGATTGTTTCATCAGTGACACAGAAGAAGTTGTGAAGGTGAATATTCAGCCAATGAGATGACAGCACACACGGATTTAATTGTAATTCTCAGTCTTTGGTTTATTGTGCAGCAGGTGGCAGAATGATGGAGGCACAGCCCCCCCAATACAGCAGCAGTGACACAAAACAAGCACACAAGACAAAGCAGTCAATTTGAAGAACCAACAAAAACAAAAACAAAAAATCAACAGAGTCATGTGTAAACATATATTCTCTGAAATTAAGCACATAAAATGGACACAGTTAATTCTCCACAATGCGATAACACAGACAAGTGAGTCAAACTGCACAGTTTCACTTTCTATTCATGCAACGTTGAGCTAAGCGCGCCTTAAAATTACATTTTTAGTTAGACATTAGACTAAAATATGGTTCTGGACAGATTTAAAGTGACTAATAAATAATAATAACATTAATGATAGCAATAAGTAAATAACTGTGAAATAGAATGTGTTGACAAAATTTTGATTGCAATTTTTTTAACTTTCATGTTTTGTGAGCTTCCATTTCAAAGCTTCTATTTCACACAGTGGTGCCCTGCTTGTCATAATCTTTCATTTTAAGACATACAGTGTGCTAAAATATGGTTCTAAAATCAAATAAATAGGCAATATATTTGATAAATATTATACTTTGCGTCCGATTTGCATTTTGAAGCAAAACACAAAAATGGCAGCCAACTTATCATAAGCTATAGATTTCAAGTGATTTTAAAAGGGGGGGGGGAGAAAGGCTCTGGAGTAATGAAGTCTTCTGTCCTATTTATTTAGTACTGCCTAGTTTTGTAGCTTGACTTTGATGAGTTTCCAAGTAGGACACAAAGCAGCAGCCAACTTGTCATAAACTCCTAATTTAGAGCTGAGACGCTGAAAGCCAAACTTTGATATTAGACCAAAATAAAACATCGGTTCCTGCTATTGAACATGTCCTGAATGGATAAACCTGGACTGATAGGTTTAGAGGTGAAGGTTTCGACATATTTTTTACTCTTTGGTTGGGTGATGTTACCATAAACAGATCAAAATAAGATGCTAATCAGTGCAATTTTCTCAGCAATCTTCCGGTACTTTCTATTCTGCCTTTGTTTGTGCATAATTTCTATCCACACATCATCTGGATGCTCAATTAACTTGTCAAGAATTCAGAGTGCTGTGGAGAGTCACTTATGCAAAGTGTTAAAATCAATCTTGGGAGGAAAAAAAAAGCAAAATAAAACATTCATACAGAAGCTTTTAGCATATGTCTAGAAATTAAATGTGATTCCTGCTACTGAATCTGTTCGATTTGCTTTGTAACAGAAGAAACAGGAAATAGGTTTTTTTATCCCATCAGCCAGTTTTAGACAACCAGCAGCAGATGCTGCCCTCTGTGGATGCATCCCAGGAATGATTTTAGTACATATAATTGAAACAACTCAGACCTATAATAAAAATACATCATGTAGTTCAGGGGATAGGACAATGATCATATCGCCATCTAGTCGTTTTCTCAATGGGTGTCTGTCAACATTTTAAAGGAGCAGTTTTAAGTCAAGAATAGAAATCTATTGATTATCTTCCCTCAATGATGATTGAAAGTTAGGTCACATTTCTTAGTCCGTTAAAAAATGATTTGGTCATCATTGCATGAATGAGTCAGAGTTTACCTGTTCCCTGAATGTTGCATGTGTCTACCTGAGTAATAAAACGAAGATTCCAGTTTTAAAAAAAGGGTCTAAATGTGATTTGTGATCTTGGATTACATAGTATAAACTATGTAATTTGTAATTTCTTCTTTGTTTTTCTTATTTTAATAAAGACGATTCAACACAATTTTGCTTTGACTCATTTTCATGGGCTAACAAACTTCCCTTGACTTTCTATCAACATTGGGGTGAGAAAATAGACTGTTCATTTAAACCGTTGTAACCTTTCAAAATGACCGAATATATACCTCTTCTTCTTCTCATCGAGTATCGCTGCCGAATATTACACTCCTTCATTTTCAGATGTTCCCTACGTTAGGAGAAAGACAAAAATAGGTGTTAGAAAACAAGGCAAACATTTCCAGAAGTCAGTCTGGAGGAGATTGATGGTTATTCTTTAAAAGCTTGCTCACCACCAGTGCATTCAATCTGAGGCGTCTCCCACTGGCCATCTGATTGACAGTGAATAACAGGATTGTAGCGCTGTGAGAAGCCGTTGTCACATCGGTACCGAACGACGCTGTTGACAGGGTACTGTGTTTGTTGGTAAGAATAAATTGTGGCGTTGGGCACATGCGGTATCATGCCGCAGAACACTGAAGACAGAACCAGAGGGCACAATATCAAACCATTTGTCAACCATTTCTAGTCCCATAACATCTTGTAACCACACTTTATGGCTGATCCGCACTGCTAAACAATCACACATTCATAAAGTTGGAGTTGATGCTCGGTCTGAACCAACACACCTGCGCCTTTCTTGCAGGTAAACGGCAGCATCTCGGTGCAGACCATGTCATCCCACCCACCACCTTCAGAGCAGGTCGCTGCAACACAGCGCCCTGCATCGGTATAACTTGGCTTGTTCGTCATCCAGTTCAGATATTGCTGAGGAAGAGGAAGAATAAAAAACATACAATAGGTAAGAGAGACCACAACTTTTCAATCAACCTGTCTTTCTTTGGGTTTGTAAGATCGCAGGATTCACCAACACTTCTGTCACAATTATCTTGTAAGTCAGTAATCAGTAAGTTTGTAATTTGTGGTTTTGGGAAATTCTCTGCTCGTACATTATCTTTTCCCTAAAACATCCCGCTCTCTTCACCCCTTTGAAATGTCCCAATGAACAAATAACAAAACAAAGGTGTGATGTCATTGCTTACCACTTGGGAGCCATCTACCCATTGGAACTGATATGAAATCATCTTGTCACTCATTCCAATCCATTGATGACTTTGTACAAGTTCTGTGGGAAAAAGTGATTTTTTCATTCTCTCTGGGTCATCATTTTTATGGAAACAAACACACAACACATAATGAACTTACTGCTGATAAAGGCTTGTTCCTCAGGGGTGTTTATTACTGCCAGATTGCCAAAGTAAGTCAGGCAATACAGCTCTGCATTCTCCCATTGCAATGGATGAGAGACGTGAAGGTAGCAGTTCCCTTGAAACTTTGTCCATCCGCTTTCACACTGGTGATTATCTACAGCCATAAAACCAAATAGTCAGCATTCATTCACTGTCAGTTGCTCTGGAGAAGCTGCTGTTGGTCTTTATTTGTTGAAGCTGTTGGCATACCCAACTGACAGCGCTCCCCTTCGTAGCCAGGTAGGCATAAGCATTCAAAGGAGCCGCCATTATCCATACAGGTGGCTCCGTTGACACAAGGGTTGCTGGAGCACACATCTCCACCTGCAAAAAAAAAAAAAGTGTGATGAAAATGTGATGCTAAAAACACCAGAACAGAAAAGCAGGTGATTCATAGATGATCAAGAATACCATAGTTTGCAAAGCAACTATAAAAAAACTCCCAAACTGCTCAGAGCAAAGAGTTTGGGAGAAACAAAATCAAACCAAAAAACAGCAAGACAAAATGTCAGTTCTTAGAGAAAGGCAAGAGTCAATTTAATATCTGCTAGTGTTCTTAGGCTTACGCTGACAGACAGCAACACTATCCTGGACAATGCATGCAACAGCACCACATGGATTGTCAACAGTTAATATGCCTGTGCTAATGATGTAGCTTCAGCTACGCAAGCAACAGTTGTAGCTGCGATCTTGGGAGAATCCAGCAATGGGAAAACATACCTGAAGCATCTCCATTGTCATTATTGTCATCTCCAAAGTTGAATCCGCATACATTAGGAGCAGTTGTTGTGGTGGTTGTTGTGGTTGTTGGAGTGGTTGTTGTGGTTGTTGGAGTGGTTGTTGTGGTTGTTGTGGTTGTTGGAGTGGTTGTTGTAGTTGTTGGAGTAGTTGTTGTGGTTGTTGGAGTGGTTGTTGTGGTTGTTGGAGTGGTTGTTGTGGTTGTTGGAGTGGTTGTTGTAGTTGTTGGAGTAGTTGTTGTGGTTGTTGGAGTGGTTGTTGTGGTTGTTGGAGTGGTTGTTGTAGTTGTTGGAGTAGTTGTTGTGGTTGTTGGCGTTGTTGTTGTTGTGGTTGTTGGGGTGGTTGTTGTTGTGGTTGTTGGGGTGGTTGTTGTGGGTTTTGTAGTTGTTGGTGCTTGAGTGGTTGAACTAGAATCGTCACCGCCAGAGCCAGAGCCAGAGCCAGGATCAACTAAACCAACATCTAAATAAAAAAAGTGAAGGGTTAGGGTCAACATTCACAGGCAGAATTTGTTCATCATTTATTCATGGTTTTCCGGTTTTGAACACATTAATAAGTGATGTTCTGCATGTCTATGATGCCAAATCCAGCTTTATTTGCAATGAGTAGAAGGCATCCCGTTAGTATTAAATAACTGCTAGCAGTTAAAAAAGATAATTTTCCCTCGACAGTCAAGCATTTAGCGTTTTACCTTTGTAACAGTATGCATCATATTTGCTGGTCACAGGAAGGGAAGTAATCTGGGTGCTGTCAGCATACACAGTGTGGACTCCTGCTTTTCCAGCTCCACAGTTTTCAGAGGGATTGTTGATTGGATACCGTACGCTTTTATCTGCTAGCCAGCCAGCACGGCATTTGTCAAAACCGGTTTTCCAGGCTGCGTAGAGCTGTGCCGTGGAGGCCAGACTGGCATTCCGTGCTTCGCATGCAGAAGCAGCTTCATCATAGGTGAAACCGCCCACGGCGCCCACATGCATGACTTCCCCTGTTGACCATGTATGGATTAAATGTCAAGACGATGATACAACAACTACAAACAATATGTTTTATCAAAGGTATTGCATGCTGGTAGCCTAATTATATTAAGCTTAGCCATGCTGATTCACACCTGTTGGGATTTTACAGTGGAAGAGTTTTTCTTTTTACCTTCAATCCCATCAATGTAGCAGTACACATCATAGGTCTCAATTGCTGGCCTCAAACCATATGATCGAACTCCAGGTTTAACCCCTAAATTTCCAGCACATTTAGGTCGGGGGAAAACAATGGGATACCTGAAAAAAGAGTACATATGATTATGCATTCTTTTGGGCAAGGATCTCTCAATGTACTCAAAAATACAGAACATTTACCTTGAAGTCTGGTCCAAAATCCAACCAGCATCACATTGGTTGTACCCATCTTCATATGCTGCCTGCAACAGACCTGAAGTGGCAATGGTAGCTCCCATGTTGATGCAGGCCAACTGGGCCTCCACAAAGGTGAAGGCGTAGCGTTGACCAGTCTTCCGATAATGGAAGACCACACCTGCACAGGAATATTATTGAGTTCTTGTGTGTTGGATTGTCTTTTCCATATTAGGAAGACTTCTAATTTTTGCATAACAATCAAGATTTCTGTCATGGATCATTTGTTGACATCATAGAGATGCTGCCTGCAGCGGGTTGGGCATCGATGCTTTATGACAGCTTACCATTGCTTTCTGCGTAGTTCTTTTCCACAACAGTAAACTGATCTTCATCTCCAGAATTCCCACTGCTTGTTTCCACAATTGTACCGTAGTCCACATCTATGTCATCGTCAGGGAACTCTGGAGAAAGCAATGTTGGAGAGAGTTTAGTAAAGTGAAGCTCAAAGGACTCAGTTTTCAGCAACCCTTGCAATTTGATGATATAAAGCATCCAACTTCACAATAAAGGTTGAGCAATTTATTCAGTCTTTCACTGTCAGTGTCTTTGCATAAGAAAATACCAGCACCTTCAGTGAATTTGTTTGTATACCTACCTCTATAGCAGTAGGCATCATATCGTGAATTTGAATCTGGGTATCCTGTCTGGTTTCTGTGGACATAGACTGTTCTCACACCAATAGCACCACCTCCACACTGTGACCGTGCAACATTGATGGGGTAGCGGACGCTGCCATCTGCCAGCCAGCCAGCATTACAGACATCCATCCCTCCTTGCCAGGCCAGGTAGAGCTGACCGGTAGTAGCCAATGCCGCTCCCTGGTGAAAGCATGCTATTGTTGCATTGCTCATGGAGTACTTTTCAGGAGTGGCGATGTAAAAGACTCTGCCTGTATCAGAGAATGGAGGGCAGATGAATTAAAAGGGGAACATAAAGAAATAACATAGAATCACATGTGAAGACATGGCAGTGTTCAGTGTACCCTTCATAGACTTTATGAAGCAGTAGGCATCAAAGGTTTCATCCACGTTTCTCACTCCATATGACTTGATTCCAGCGGTGCCACCACAACTTGATTGAGGTTCGTTGTTTGGGTACCTTCAGTTTAATAGAAATGCATCAGTATGAAAGACTCTACATCTTCAGACTCTGCTTATGGCACCGTGTTGTCTGGAAACAACACCGAAGGACGCTTAAACCAATGGATTGCCAATGGAAGAAACCTTTTTGGAAGAGTTGTTGCTTCCAGATTAAAGTTATATTCTTTCTGATGGCCAACAGGGTGTCTACTGTTTCCAACAGGAAGTGCGATTGCATTGAAGTGTATGAAAAAGCTTTTCTGTTTCCCATTGCTAATGAGTAATTCGTATCAGATGCAGTTCAAGTCTTGGCCACACTAGTCCATGAGCTAAAGCTGACCTTGAGCTTTGTATTGAACCAGTAATGCAAATGGTTAGAGCCAATGGCTACACTGATAGTATAAAGTTGTTGAATCTTAAGTCACACTTACCTGACAGTGCGGTCGTTAAGCCAGCCAGCATCACACTGATGAAGTCCCTCCTTGAAAGCTGCTTCGAGCTGTTCAGGTGAAGCTACGACGGCGCTGTTAAATTCGCATGATATCTCTGCCTGGCTGTAGGTCAAAGAGTAACGCCCCAAGAGAGACCGGTAGTGGAACACAATACCTGTAGAGACAGACGGGATTTAAAATTGTCTTTTTTTGTTTTGTTTTGTTATAATTTTTAACTATAAACTGATGGATATAATCTATTAATAATAACTAAAAATGCACTGAAATTATGGATAAATTATAGGAGTAATAAAAACAGCTTTCATTTACTTTTGTTATCTGCTGTGTTTCTATTTTTTTCAGGTTAGGGTTAGGGTTTATAGTTCATATTAAATAAGCCTGCAAGAATATTGCCGTCAATGAAAGGAACTGCGTGAAATGTTGCTAAACTTTTTTTTTCCCCTTGGATACTCAGGAGACTATTTCTAAGCTGATACGGTAAGACAGATTTTTACCTTCAACCTGCACGTATACAAAGTCGTGGTTGTCCTCAATGTCATATTGGATCTCACAGCGGTAGAACCCGGCATCGCTGTACCGGAGCCCAGATATTGAGATGGTGGCATTTGATGGGTTTGCAGGGTACTCCACTAGACTGACTCTGTTCACGTAGTTCTCACTGATTCTCAACGTTCCTCCCATTGCCACAAGGATAGTTGTGACCTTTTCTTTGGTGATGATGCTCCATTTAATACGGTGTTCCAGGTTGTTTAGGCCCACTTGGCCCTGGGCTGAGGAGTCCTACATGTGGAACACGTGAAACTCATTTCAACACACATTTCTCAGGAAATAATCTGCGAATATGTGAAATATTTGCACGATTAGGGGGAAATGTAAAAGTACAAGAAACAAAAATTGGGTCCAACAACACACAACACACTCTTCTTGGCAGAGATACTACAACAAATAGTCAGTAAACTGTATCAAGTCTAGTTGAAATTCTTCGAGAATTCAAAGCAATCTCATGATCACACACCTGAAAAGTGCATGGCAGGATCAAGGTTCCTCCCAGTGAAGGATGCAGTGCCTCCTCCACAGGAATGGTCACTTTCAACGCGTTGCTCTCTGTAACAGAGGTCAGGAAGAGTTAAGAAATCACCTGCTAATTGTGGTAATTGATCTTTTATGAGTCTCTAATCAATTAGGTTGTCTTTGATATGTTCTTACCAGCATCTGAGATGACAGGGAGACACAGAAACAGCAAGACTATCCACCTTGACATTTTGTACCTGGAAAAAAATTCAAGTATGATTTTGAGTCAAGCTGTGAAAGTATGAATTCGATTTTATTGCAAGTTTTAGATGTGCAGACTCATGTTCAGAGGAACATGAATTTAAAAATTTAAAGACATGTATTGATATCATGTCAAGATTACAATTTTTCAAGTCTACCTGAACAATCACTTAAATATTGTTCTTCTTTCAGAAAATATTTAACTTAAGACTTGAAAGAAGTGTAAAAAATGGCAAGTCAGAGTTGTTCTTTTATTAGCTCCTCAGGTTTGTGATAGAGTGATCTCTTTTCATGCAGCTTTAGGACACATAATATCTTCATCTTACGGAAAACTGACAGGATGATGTAGAAGGAGAGTCAAAAAATCCGGAAAATGCCCTCAGAATTCATCCGTCTTTATTGAAATATTTGAAATACTCAAAAGACACTTTTTTTTTTCTTTCTACAAAAGCAACACATATCTGTGCATCTCTAGTCTTACAACCGTTCCTTATTTTAACAGCCGCAAACAAGGAGCACCAGTTGTATAAAACTCCATCTGAAAAACACTTCCTGCTCCTCCTTCTTTTAGTAGTGAAAGAACTTATTAAAAAAAAACTTGTATAGTCTGAAATGAGCACATTGGAGGTCCACACCTCTGTTATGTCTGTTCTATATGGAGTCACGTCTTATTTCAGCTAAATGTGTAAACTTTGTTAGAAGCTTTAATTTAATGCTTTAGAGCTCAGTGGGCACACTATATCCTCTCAAATATCTTAACAGTTTTTTGGGGAGTTTTTTTTTTACAAGATAAACTTCTATATTTTGCAATAACTTTTAGGTGTTTAAGTAAGAATGTGAGAAATACATTAGAATAACGCTATTTTTAACTATATAAAAGCCTCTACTCCACTGCCAGCGTGCTTTTTTTTTGTGGTTTTATTATCTTGTTTGTGTTCATGTTTTACACCACCACAGCACAGAACTAGATTAGTTCAGCTTGAAGGTGCCAGAGAAGAAGTTTTAATCTTCATCTAAAGCCTGAAGCAGCATCATCCCAGGAATAATGATGCAACCAGAGAGACGCGAACATTCAGGCAAGTGAGGCATGATGGAAGGAAGTGAGATCATGACAGAGATGTCATCACGAACTGTTATTAAAATACATCGTCAGATGTATTTCTCATGATTAGTAAGGTCTAAAAACTTAAGAGCTCACATTTATGAAATATTTATACATCACTTGTGGACAGGTTTTAGAGATGATCTGAAGTTTATGATATTTTCAGTCTTTATATCTTCTGAAATATGAAGAAATATAATAGTATTGTGTTGAGATGTCAAACACAAATCAGTTTAATTTCTTTTGCAAAAAAAAAAAAGAAAAAGAAGAAGAATTACAAATTCTTCTTTTAATATTTTTTCATAAAATAAATAAAACCCAAACGATGGAACAAAGTCTGTAACTTACCTCTGGTAAAGGTGAAGTCAACTTCTTCTTCTGTGGTGTGTTTGTGGTCTGCTGAGATCCAGCTCGGAGTTTAAACGTCCCACTGAGCGGCGGCTGCGAGCTCTGGGTGTGTGTTGCGGAGGAATGTTACTGCCTCCTTCAAAATAAAAGCAGACGGCTGCTTCCGATAGAGCTGCCGAAGGCGATGGAGTGAGGAGAACTGCTGCCTGAGATATGAGCGTTCAGGTATTATGTAGTCCGGCCTGACGCGTCATCACAATCTGTCTTCCACGCCCCTTTGCCCACTGTCAACGTGCGATGCGTGGTCAGTGCATGAAGAACTAACACTTCCTGCTTCGGCTGTGATTAACGGCGTGTGCATCACATTCCCTAATGGAACAGTACAGGTTCAATATGTTTCGCTTTTCGTAAAGTGAACAAATCAGCCTAGTTTCTGATCTTATCTCACAGCGGCAGAAAGATTCTGGACCACAGATCAACCAATATTTTCCTACGTTTGATCAGTTTGACTGGATCGGTGACCCCTTGAAAGGTCAAAAGATTCAAAAACGGTGCGTCTGTATTTCCGGTGCGATAATGCAGAGAGGCAGGGTTCACCCTGGACAAGACCCCAGCTCATGACCCGAATGTTTCCTCTTCAGGAGGAAGATAATCAGCATCTTAGCATATAAATTGTGAAGTGGGCTTTTTTATGCATGTTTGGTACATTGTTTTATATTAACTTTTTATTTTATTTTTATAAAAATAATATTTAAAAATTGTATATACTGTATATATATATATAAATATATAAATATTTTTATATATATTTACACATAAATATAGATAAAATATAAAAATATTTATTTTTATATTAACCTTTTATATTAACCTCCACACATGCCATTAAGGGGGTTCTGGGTTCCAGTCCAAGCTGCTTTGGGTTTCCTATTCAGATCATTTTGGGATGTCGGGGATTCATGGGTCGGTGGACCTGAGGGAATGACTGCACTACCTGACATCTTACAGGTCCAAACATCAACCAACAGAACTGAACATCTTTAATCCAACTTTAAGGGGTGAAGAATGAGGAGTATGCTGAAGGTGAGGTATATGATGTACTTGTGCTCTCCCTATCTCACTGACCTCATTTAAAGTCCAGTAATGTACAATATCTGCTGCAACAGCCCCTCCTGGTCCAGAATACCAACAGGTATCGGTGGCTGTGCTTCCCATTGGTGCCCCCCCCCCCCCGTTAAATCTAAATCCTGCTCTCATGGAGGCTTCAGGGTCAATTTAGTTTCTTCTTCGTCTGTTTCTTAATCTGCTCCATCAATAAAGACCCAAAAACAGACATAAGAATAATCCGAGACAGGACTAATGGCGTCTGTTATTCTAATGAGAGTAGAAAAATTAGGGATTGCTGAAGCTGGTCTCCACAAATTTGTCAAACGAACGATTAGTTAAATGAGGCCAGTGAGATGCTGAGAGTACACCGTACACCTCACCTCTGCAGCAGTCTAACCATCCCTCATCCCATAAATGTGTTGGTTTTAATGTTATCCAGTTGTGTTTTGACCTCTGACCTGTGACCTCCTCCCCCATTACCCATCCTTTAATCTTCACATACATACTAGTCATGGTTTTGATGATGTGCAAACTGTAATTAAAATTAAAAAAAAATTTAAACCCTACATACAAAATTTATTGAAAGTGAAAAACATTAATATTTTTATTTAGAATTTGATGCCTGCGACTCGTTTCAGTAGAAATTTCCCTGCAGGTCAGGCGTCTTATCTTCACGACTGGAAGGATTTTGAGGAAATACAAACATTTATACCAATTAGGTTTAACTTTAAGAATTCTGACTTATCTATCACAAATAATCACCTAATAGCTCAAGCTAATCTACAAAATTACAGTCCATTCTGACATTTGTGTCAGAATGGACTGTAATTATTAGGATTATGAGTTTGGCTACCGCTCACTATTGACTCAACAATGGTACAAGGACTTTGAATTCTAAGCCAGTACCAGCGGGTTCCTATTTTTGGTGCTTCACTCTCTTTGAAATTACAGAAGAGTCACTCCCACTCGATGTAGGAATCGCTTCAGATGAACGCTGATCAAAGACCTGCAGCTGCAGAAACACGTTTAGTCGGTTAACAAAAGAGCTGATAAAGCTTTCCAGTAAAGCCAACTGGTGCAAGTTGGAGAATCAAACCGGGACTGAAATTATCCCATCAAAATAAATAGTTTAATAAGCATCGAACAAATTATATTTAGTCAACTGGAAAAACTGACAACGCCCAAATAAATTAAAACTATGATATATTATCGATGGGAAATATTCATTAAAAAGTAGAGTAACAAACATATAACGCCTAAAATAATATCATAGATCGATCTATCTATGATAATTTAGAGCTTTTAGAGAAAAACAACCATTCATTCATATTTACATTCCCATTTGTGGTCCTGGATTTGAACAAAGTCCCGTCATTGGACAGCAACAATTCTTCTCTTTATTATATTATTATATTTCTTTATTATTTTCTTTATCTTCTTTATTATTTTCTTTATTATTCTTTATTATATTATTGTATTTCTTTATTATTTTTTTATATTACACTTTATTGACACGTGATGTAATAAAATAATCTGTGTTATTCAAAAGACAATGATCCAATCGTTCTAGATTTTATTTTATTTACCCAGACATAAAGCTTTATATAACACAATCTACATATTACATAGCAGTTAATGATTGTTATTTTACATTCCAGGTTGTACAGCTGCAGTCGGTTTCTCTGGTTTCTGAGTTTCCGGTGTTTGAGACGTCTGATAAAAAGCAATCAGATACGATTGACTTATTTCAAACAAACAAGCTTGTCAAACTTCCCAAAGTGAGCGCGATGACCCTCGAGCTTGTAAGGTCAAAGAGCGACATGTGTTCACCAGGCACACGTGTCTTTTTACTATACCAATAACAAGTTTTGTATTATCTCTAATCTTTGCTGAAGTCAATAATGAAGCTGAAGAGACGGACGGAAAGGAATCGCCGTCCACAAGTAGAGAGGGAGAGGAACGGGAAAACCACAGCAGAGAATTCAACAGCAAAACGTTTAATTCGGAGCCTCCAACATCCTCCAGATGGTGGCATCTAGTTCCTGCCTCTGAGGATGTTCCTGTCTTCTCCTTCTTCATTAAGTTCACATAAAGCAAGATGAATTTTTAAAAATATATCATTTTCGACCACATTCCGAGCCAAATGTTTTAAAATAAAAAAGAGATTTCATTGTTTTTATGCAGCTGTAAAGTTTGAATCATCCAAATTACAAGAAACTCCTGCATCACCTCAGCAAAGGAATTCTGGGATTTTTCCTCATAACCTGCACAATATTCATGTCTGACTGGTTCATCCTCAGGTCTCCAATGTAATTACAATCTCACCTTTAGTTTCAGAATACGGCTTAATATGTAGATAATCTGTAATGGAGTAAATCTCTGCTGCAATGAAAGTATTAACGGATTAAGATTGTCAGATAATCTTGGACTCTGATCTTTGCAAATAACATCCCACAGATCCAAAGGCAGAAATTCTTGTTCTGTGGGTATAAAATGCTATTTTAAAATAATTTTGAAAGTCAGGCATCAGAGATCACACTAAATATTTCCATTTACAAAACAGTGTGTAAATAAATTTTCTTCACATCATCATGGATGGGAAAGGAGAATTAAAGTTTGCCGAATGAACTGTCAAATTCATTTTATTTTCATACTTCAACATGTTTTGTCAAAAATGTAGATGTCAGTTATTATTTTCATGAATTTTGGGCAAATTAAAAACTTCTTCCGCTTTTTTTTTTTAACCCTTTAAAGCTCAAACATTGAAATGATTCCCAGAAAAATCGAGTTTTCTGAAAATAAGTTCTCACAGAACCTTCTCGCAGATGTTAAAAAAAAATTCCATATTACAGAAATTTGTATATATATGAGCTTTAATTTGTATAATTTTGTGTAAATTTGTGTCTGATTGTTTACGTCAGATTTTTGGGGAAAAAAATGTCAAATTTATGATGTTGAAGTATCAAAATCCTGAAAGGCCGAGTGAATCGAACATGATATGTTTGGCTTCAAAGGGTTAAACATGGATTTCAGACGTGACATTGCATTTTAGAGAAGATAACTTGATCACATGACTTCTCAGCTGTACTTCAAAGACTTGAAAACACATAATTGTAGTTTTTTGGCCCAGGGTGAGCAAACAGTTTCTGTATTTGAGGGGCGAGGGCAAGTTTTGTGATCATTCCGGAGGTGGGAGGTTTTCATCAGGGTCGTTTGATATTTATAGATTTTCTTTATCAAATACTGTTTTTCTGATAAATAGTCATGACGCCTCGATCAAAGTCATGGGGTGACTCCTTTTGACCATTTCCTTCTTAAACATACTCATAACTAATTAAAAGGCGGAGGCAGCATGACCGGGGTCAATGACATGTCGGAGGTGAGGGAGTTCACCAGATAAGCAGCGAGGGAGACCGATGCTCGCCGTTCCGCAGCGGTTTATCGCCGCCTCCATTATGCAGTGAGGGAAACTCGCCGTCATCGACCGTCGACACTAATTACACGCCTGCACACGCCAACCTGATGAGGGTAAGGAGGCACAATGGACTCCAGGCCTAATGACCTCAGATTGGTGGTAATCCTGGTCCTCCTGGTGGAGGAGAGTGATGTCACATCACCGTCACAGAAATGATACTGCTTACATTTTTACATTTTTGTTGTTTTTCATCTCTTTTTTTTTTTTTTTTACGATTGATTAAAATGTTATCATCATTTCAATTTATTAAGAAAGAAATATCATGTCTCACTGCCATGCAAATTTCCAAATCCCATGAGTCACAGCAACAATAGTAAAGCATTACGTAGCTGTATTTAATTAATAAAGTACGTACTTTTTAAAGTTAATTCAAAATTATAAAAGAGCTTGACGGGAAAAAAAATGAAACAAGAAGAAAAAAAGGGAAAAGAACAGTCCTCTCTTAAAACAACCCAAAATCAAATTCAAATATGTGTTACAATTTGTTTGAGAGTGGTTTCTTCATTTCTCTAAGCTTAACAATCTTCACCAAAACATGGGAAGTACTTTTGAGTTTTCTTCATTTAACGACCGAAATATTTTAGGTCTTTGTTTGTTTGTTTTTTGTCAGGTGAATTGGTTTTATGAAAATGAAATTTATTCAATTTATCCATGTCACAGTTACTCTCGTTTGAATATGGGAATGAGAACATTTCTTTTTCCCTGTCAAATAACACATTGAAAGATGTGAAGAAAAGCAGAAATATCTCAGCCATCTAGAGAAATGGCACTTAAAAAAAGTGATGAGAAAAGGATTCCACTAAAAACATTCCGGTAAAAAATACTTTATGCGTTTTGAAAGTAATAAATTGCAAGGATATTTGATATGAATCTCCTTTAAAGTAGCATTTATAACACCTTATGCATGATAAAAATTTGGATTGTTCCCATTTGAATTACAGCTCTGAGATGAATTTATTTCTCATGTATTTATTATGATTATACTGTATCATGATTATACTGTATATTATAAAGAGAGGAGTCTTGAACGCTAGAGGTCGCTGTGCAAAACACCTGACTGCAGTGTGGGGCCACAAATTTTTTATTGTTACAGAGTAAATAACAGATAACAAATAGATACAGTTAAAAAGACAAATAGATAAAATAAGTGTTTACAGTATTTTCCTTGTGCTCATCAATATTATGAATGCGTAGTTAAAGGTTACTCAAAAGAAGCATTATTTTAAATGTTGGAAGAAGAAATTCAGATTTCTTTAAATCTACTATCAGGCGGAAATAAAGTAGTTTTGGATAAAATAATCATTGATATATGTTAGGAGTTAAAAATAAAATATTATTTTTGATGGAATAATACTGAACTACAAACTCAGAAACTGAAGCTACACCTTGTGGAACGTTTGGTGAATTTAGTTGTTGTTGATTGGTCTGTGTTGTCTTTGTGTCACACCTCCTTGACATTATTCTTGTTTCTCATTGGTCGTTTTAGACATCGTCATACGTGCGTCACCAGGAACACATTATGTTCGGTTTCGCGTACAAACTGTCAAGAGTAGAGGAAGCGAGCTGATGGCAGCGATGCCAACCCTCCGGCGTACACTGTGAGTTCAGTTGTTCGCAGGTTGTTCGAATAACATCGACACACTTTCAGTATAAAAAGGTTTAATCTTCGTAAACGACATTTAATATTTGCTTCATGTTCGCACAAAATGGCACTGGAGGACTTGTTTACATTGCGGTACGAACCGAGATACAAGCTAGATAGTAACATTAGCTAATATTAGCTAAATGTGTTCGACATTGCTAAAAGCTAAACGCATACATTTCGTGAAATAATATGATTAAACTCTAACATATATGTTTTGTAGTAAACATATATTACGTTATAACATCGTAGTGAAATTATCCAATACTCTTTTTTTGGCTAACGCGCAGTTTGTTGCTCGTTAACCTTAAACTTGTTGCTGTCAAGTACATTTTACGATAGCATCAATCAGCGGTGACTCTTAGTAGTCCTGGTTACTGCCTGATTATTTTTAGTTTATTTACCTCCTGGTCTTCTGTCTTGGATTCCTTAAGCTAAATCTGTCTGTCCCTCTTCTAACGGCAACATCAGGTGCAGCCATGTTCACGTTTTTTGACCCTCAAAGACCTGTTCACTGACTGAACTTGTGACGTGTTTTTAACGGCAAATTCTTTTTAAAATTATGGTATTTTGTTTCTAATTTACCTTTACAACCTCAAAAAACAAACACAATGACAGTTTAGTGCAAACCCCAAGTTACAATTAAACCGGACAAATAAATCCGTGAAATGATGACTTGCATGCATGATGTGTTTATGACACGTTTACGTCACAAAAACCTCTTGTTTATTTGAGATTCTCAGTCATTTTGTTATTGAGCTGGAAGTTTAAATCTTGATGTAAATCACAGCTGATGTTTTGTAACTCCAGATTATGGAGTCAGGGTTAAATTAGTAACAGGAGGGTAAGAGCAGTTGTTGCTCAAAAACATGTCTATTTCTCCTTTAAGTGATTAGTTCAAATGTAATTTTCTTTCCTGAGCAGATTTTCACAGTGCAAGTGGAACAAAGATGAGCATTGAAATCATTTAAAAAGTATTTGACAAACTGCCAGATTTAGATGAAGCAAGAAGAAATCAACAGTGCTAATGTCAATGATTCATTTGTCTTCTGGATGTAGAATTAACTAACTTTTTCCAAAATATAACTTTTGTTTGGAGATTACTAATTCTTATTTCTTGGTGATCTTCTGCCCCAAAAATCTGGCCTTTTTAAAAGAACATTTCACACACACTAAAAGAAAAAAATTCCCCCCTTCATGCCAAGTGTAAGTTTCTAGGTCCATAAAACTTTTGTACTTCTCTACAGTAATGTAAGCAGTTATGATACAGTCTCCTAAACGACTAACAAATAAGATGGCTTGTTTTTAACCACAAAAGACAACCAAAAACAAACGTAAAACCGGCCCCTGCAGCTTCTACATCATAAGCAAGAACCCTCAAGATCCCAGAATGGCAATTAGTTGAAGTGTTCTCCCTGTGCTATTGCATGGAACTTCTAAAAATATCAGTATTAAGTTCCCATTTGCCTATGGACCTGCATGTATAAATAGAGATGAGTGAGAGTTCAGTATATTTTATACTATATAAATAGTATGTATGGTAATGTAAATGAAAGTTACTCAGTAACATGAATGCTTTGTTGCCCTTGTAGGACATTTTTCTTATAAACGGAGGATTAGACTGTCATTAGATAATTGCCACTGCTCGCTGACGACTCCTGAATCACCAACCCTGTCATGAGATGTGAATTTTCCAAATAAAGAAGGAGAAACCGGAGCAACAAACAGGCCTGAGGAGCCAACGTCAACGTCTGCCACAACATTTAATGCTTGAGCGTCGCTCTTTCATTCTGGACGTCTGCCTCAAACGACTTCATCCACTGGTTCTGCCGTCCAGCCCAGGCAGGGTGGACCCGTCTGTCTCCGTCAGCGGCCCACTCCAGCGGTGTGTTGGTGTACAATGGCACCGTGGGACGCTGAGGGTTACCGTGGGGTATTGTGATGTCAGAGCCCAACAGCCCGGGCGAGAGCGGGCGTGGCGCTCCCAGATTCTTCGTGGGTTGCGAGGACGATGAGACCGAGGTCCTGGAGGACAGCGTGAAGACAGACATGGATGTTTATGTGGACGACGACGACACAGACTCGGTGAGAGAACATCTTCTATCATCTGTTTCTTTAATTAACCACTACATAAAGCTGGAAATTACCTTTTTAGACTGGATTGTTGAATATTACCTCATGGAGATCTAAATTTTATGGCGTTTTAATATAAGCAGCCCTTTTTATGCACAATCAGTTCCTCACAGATCATGCCGTTGCTCTCTTCTCTCTCGTTTAGCCCCCAGAGCAACAGATCATTGTGGGGATCTGCTGCATGATGAAGAAGTCCAAGTCCAAGCCCATGACCCAGATCCTGGAGCGGCTGTGCAGGTTCGAGTACATCACCGTGGTGATCTTTCCAGAAGACGTCATCCTCAGCGAGCCGGTGGACCGATGGCCTCTGTGCGACTGCCTCATCTCCTTCCACTCAAAGGGTGAACACAGAGACACCAGCACACACAGACAGGATGTCAAGCTGTACGTGATTCTGTTCAATGTGCTTCCTACAAACCTGATATTAATGTCAGGTTTTTGAAAGCCTTATCAAACAGAGTAATTGCAGATTCTGTCTTCTATTTACACACCAAACAGAGCGGCAGGCTTCAGGTACAGCGCCCTGATCACAGCTCAGTCCCTGTGCTTTTTCTAAATCACATCGTTTCAGGGTTGACTTTATAATGAGCGCATTGGCAGGCAGGCGTTAAATTAAAGTCATTAATAGCACAGCTATGCTGCAGGGCTTGTGCCAGTTACTTTCATTGATAAAGACATACTTGACATTTGCTTTTCCAGGGCAGGAATAGGGATCAAAACTTCCAAAAGAAGGAATTTCCACCCTTTGAATAACTTGTTAGTCACTGCAGGAACGTCTGGAGTTGGTTGGAAGAAACTGATGGAGGCCTGAATGAACCGGTTCGATTTGTGAGAAAACAGATTTATTATGGGCCTAAAATAATTAACATTCTAATCCGCTGCGTGAAAACAAACAGGCATGGATTGATAAATATTTCTGTCTTGTCATCTTGCAGCAAAAAAAAAAAATCACCTAATGTCTCGTAATAACAGCTGTATTTTGAATATGAGCTCTTTTTTTTTCTTTAATCTGAAGGTGTATTTATTTAACTATTTCTCTGCCTTGATCCAGGATTCCCATTGGATAAGGCAGTGAGCTATGCCAAACTGAGGAACCCTCTGCTCATAAATGACCTGAACATGCAGTACTACATACAGGACAGGTACTCCAGCTGACCAAACTATGCACACATTTCTGCTATCGGTTCAAAAATATTGATGCATTGTCAAAAGTTCTGACTCAACCAGCCTCATTTTTGTTTTGTCGTTTTGTCCAACAGGAGAGAAGTGTATCGAATCCTGCAGGAGGAGGGCATTGATCTTCCGCGTTACGCCGTGTTGAACCGCGACCCAGACAAACCAGAAGGTCAGTCTGTCCGATCCATACGACTGATCAGTCTGTTATTTAATCTAGGACTGTCCAAGCTTCTAGTACGAGTTTAAAATACTTTCCCTTTCCTTTTTCTTTTTCCTTTGTCCTGAAAAAAATATATAAAAAATTTAAATAAATCCAAGCAGCAATAGAAAGAAACTCTTAAATTTCTTACAGTGCAGCACCCAGAGGAACATCAGTTACCATGGAGATTACATCTTCACCTGTGTTGGTTAGTTGGTTTGATTTTTGGCAGGATTATACAAAAAATACTGGATGGACTTCCATGAAACTTACTGGGAAGATGTTGCAGAAAAGAGGCAGTTTGGATGGAGAGAGGCTTTTTTTCTATTTTAGTTTCTTTTTTTTATTTTTTATTTTGCAAGTTCCCAAAAAAAACGTTGAAGAGGTCAGGGAAAGGTCAGGCGAGCCTATAGGACGTTTAGGTTGAGTCTGTGCCCAGACTGATTAGATGTCTCTGCCCTTTAAGGAGTTTTTTTTTAGCCACTAATGTACATTGGTCACATGGCTCAGAGATCAGAGCTGCTTTGTGGCGCTCAAGAATAGCCGTCTGTGTGTGTGTGTGCGTGTGCGTGTGTGTTATAAGGACGAATCAAACGGGATTTTACTGTGTGTGTGTCTCAGAGTGTAACCTGGTGGAAGGAGAGGATCACGTGGAGGTGAACGGGGAGATCTTCCAGAAGCCTTTTGTGGAGAAACCCGTCTGCGCCGAGGACCACAACGTCTACATCTACTACCCCACCTCCGCCGGGGGGGGCAGCCAGCGTCTGTTCAGAAAGGTTTTTTTTTTTTAGTCTGTAAATCAGAACATGCGTCATTAAATAGATGAGGTAACAGTGTTAACTGACTACAAGAACCACCTTTAAATCGTCCCGTCAATACCAGTTTGCTGTTGCCATGGCAATCACTTTCAGTCGTTATGCCGACCCCTGGTTGTCTGTGTTGTAGCTCTAGCACACATGTGTCAAACTCAAGGCCCGGGGGCCAAATGTGGCTCTCCACATCAATTTAATGTGGCCCACGCATAAATGGTCAAAGTGTCTAAAAATAAGTAGGTCAAAAATGTGCTTTTACTAAAACTACATTTCCCACAATGCAGTAATTCAGCCCATTTGAACTCTGAGAAAACAGACTATAACTATTTTAAACAAAGGTAATGTCCTAACTTGTGTTCGATGTTATTTTTCTTTTTTTATATATATATATATATATATATATATATATATATATATATAAAATATATATTCATATTCATTGATAGTTTGATCCTTGATTGATGGAGTTCTTTGGGTTTTTTTTTCATAACCTGATAAATTAATGATTGTAACTTGAATAAGTAATAAATCTTTTATTATTATTAATTTATTATTTATTTTATTTTGAGTTATTTAACATTAAGGAGTAGTTACATTTATGTTACATTACATTTAGTTACATTTATTAGTTACATCTGGCCCTTTGAGGACAGCCGTGATCCTGATGTGACGCACCAGAGCAGCTGTTAGCTGTAATAGATGTTTGGACTCTTTCTGTTACCCTTTAAAGTCCCTGTTTTGTCCTGAAGTAGCGGCGCTCATGTTGTCACTGGAAACAGGCCCATGGCAGGTCTTGAAATTTTCATTCATTTAGAAGTAATAACTGTTCGGCCCAGGCGTTAACCTGAAACCTACGACATGAATCAAACGCTCTGCTGTCAGACGCATCGATCCAGCCGTCGGCTCAGGTCCCAATGGATGTCACAGAGACAATTCGCAGGCGAACGGCGACGCTTTGGGAATCACGGCGTTTGTTTCCCTCCTCAGATCGGAAGTCGTAGCAGCGTGTACTCGCCCGAGAGCAGCGTGAGGAAGACGGGTTCTTACATCTACGAAGAGTTCATGCCGACAGATGGAACCGATGTGAAGGTAGGAGTACAGAGGGTGTACGGCACAGACGATGAACAGCTGTGTTCAGGTGTGTTGTGTGTGTTTCCTGTCACCAGGTGTACACCGTGGGGCCCGACTACGCTCACGCCGAGGCCCGGAAGTCTCCAGCTCTGGACGGGAAGGTGGAGCGGGACAGCGAGGGGAAGGAGGTCCGCTACCCCGTCATGCTGTCGGCCATGGAGAAGCTGGTCGCCCGGAAGGTCTGCCTGGCCTTCAAGGTGAGCTGAGACTTGGGTCTTCATGATCTGGATTGTCCCCCGTTTACACGAGAAACCCGACTCGATCCTGTTTTTCCACGCAGCAAACCGTGTGCGGCTTCGATCTGCTCCGAGCTAACGGACACTCGTACGTGTGCGACGTCAACGGCTTCAGCTTCGTGAAGAACTCCATGAAATATTACGACGACTGCGCCAAGATCCTCGGGTACCACGTTTCTTTTTATCCATTTCTCTCTTTTCCTCTGTTTTATTTACTGCGGCAGATTTGTTGGTTTAATTTGTGTGTTTTATTTTCTGCAGCAACCTCGTGATGCGTGAGCTGGCCCCTCAATTTCAGATCCCCTGGTCCATCCCCACGGAGGCTGAGGACATCCCCATCGTTCCCACTACATCAGGGACCATGTGAGTGTAGAACCATGTAGAGGAGTATTTTATGTTTCATTCATTCAGAGAACACCGAGACAAAACAAACTGAATCGTTAAAAACCCAAATCTGTTGTGACTCCGGTTTGTTCCTGATGTTTCTGTCTTTTCCCCGACACCCCCCCCCCCAGGATGGAGCTGCGCTGTGTCATCGCCATCATCAGACATGGAGACCGAACGCCCAAACAGAAGATGAAGATGGAAGTTCGTAACCCGATGTAGGTCACGTCTGTTTGCTTCCTTTTAGATAAAACGACTTCAGACTCACGTTTGTCTCGTCTGCATTCAGGTTCTTCGATCTATTTGAGAAATACGGAGGATATAAAACGGGGAAATTAAAGCTGAAGAAGCCAAAACAACTGCAGGTAAAAAATAAATCGGAAGTTTTCATTTGTTAAAGCGGCCGATCTGTGAGATTTCTGACGCCTCGTTTCTCTGAACTGACAACAGGAGGTGCTGGACATCACGCGGCAGCTGTTGGCGGATCTGGGGCAGCACAACGACTGCGAGATAGAAGAGAAGAAGTCCAAACTGGAGCAGCTGAAAACGGTTCTGGAAATGTGAGTCGACAAGAAAGCCTCGATTTAGTTTTACTGATTTAGTGTTTTTATATCTAGCTGATGCCGTATTTGTCGTTGCTGAAGGTACGGACACTTCTCTGGGATCAACAGGAAGGTGCAGCTCACCTACCTGCCCCACGGGCAGCCCAAGACCTCCAGTGAGGAAGAAGGTAGGACCAAGTCGTATTTAAACTCGGCCTCACGTAAATCCTGAGGTGACGCTCCGGTTCTGCTCCTCAGACACTCGTAAGGAGGGTCCGTCGCTGCTGCTGGTGCTGAAGTGGGGGGGGGAGCTGACCCCCGCCGGCAGGGTGCAGGCTGAGGAGCTGGGAAGGGCTTTCCGCTGTATGTACCCCGGAGGTCAAGGTGAGACACGCGCGACTGGAAAAATCAGGGTTTTGTTTCATCGTCGCCCACCGAGCGATAACTTGACTGGCTGGGAAAGTTTGCAAGTCGGACAAATTCATTTAAATCACACTTGTACAAAAATATTTCACGCTAGTTCAGAGAGAGAAAAAATTTCACGATTATTTGAGAAGATGATAAAGATGATAGCGAGGATGAACGGATGGAGCTTCGATTCAGATTCAGAGCTGCTTCAGTGTTCACTAGGTTTACTACTGCTGCAACATTTTTTGTTTTTTGCTGCCGTTAACTAAAGAACCCAAGAGTCTAGAAACAAATGTTTTTTCCCTGATGAAAGAAGAGAGTCAATAGTTTCACTGTGTGTACAATCATAGAACTCAATATTCTGAAAGATCAGTCCAAATGCTCCAAAACACTGGAAATATGGGGGACTTCTGCTCCGAAAATTAATGTCATCATGAAAATAAATATCTACTCTCCTGGTAATGCATGTAAATTTACACTTTAATATTATGTCATCTTCTTTAAAACGCCAACATATTTTTTTTGCAGCACCTTTGCATCACCCCTGACACTGTTGTGTTTTTTAGGAGACTACGCCGGATTCCCAGGCTGCGGTTTGCTGCGGCTCCACAGCACCTACAGGCACGACCTGAAGATTTACGCGTCTGATGAGGGCAGGGTTCAGATGACGGCCGCCGCCTTCGCTAAGGTTTGCTGCTTTAATCGCTCTGAAAGATAGAAATATCTATTTTTATTTATTTCTTTAATTTATTTTAATTAACATTTTTATTTATTTTACTTTATTTTTTTATTTTATTAAAATAAAATATATATATATGTATATATATATATATGTATATATGAAATAAGTTTTTATTTTATATCTTTTTGTCACCCTTTCTTCTTCCTATGGCCGGTGATGACTTTTGCTTCACAAATCCATGATTATTTCTTCTGTATTTCTTCTAACTGTGTATGTGTGTGTGTGCGTGTGTGTGTGTGGATCAGGGCCTGCTGGCGCTGGAGGGCGAGCTCACACCCATCCTGGTGCAGATGGTGAAGAGCGCCAACATGAACGGGCTGCTGGACAACGACAGCGACTCGCTGAGCAGCTGCCAGCATCGCGTCAAAGCGCGTCTGCACGAGATTCTGCAGAAGGACCGCGACTTCATCGAGGAAGACTACGACAGGGTGAACTGACGCACCGTTAGGATCAGTCAGCGGGGCGAGAGACGGCCGTCGTCACGTTGTGTTTGTGTGTGTGTGTGTGTGTCTGTGTGTGACAGCTGGCGCCCACCTGCAGCGCCTCGCTGGTGAATTCCATGAAGATCGTCCAGAACCCGGTGGCCGTGTGTGACCAGGTGTACGCCCTCATCCAGAGCCTCACCTCCCAGATCCGCAAGAGGATGGAGGACCCCAAGTCAGCCGGTGAGAGACGGGGTTTAGCTTTTCATTGTTTCACCGGTACTGGTCCGTGGGTCAGTCATTCAGTCTCAAGCACATATATATATATATATATATACACACACACACAATTACATTATCAGATAAATAGTTACGTATCTCCTAATTAAATATTTATGTGGTTCTTACAAATGTTTTTAACATTTTATGTGAACATTGGTGTGAATTATTTACAAAAAGAACTTGGGTAGCTTTCACATTAAAAGAAAAAGAGTAAGAAAACCAAGAAAAAGAAGAAAAATAAACAAAAAAACAAAACAAAAACTTGGGTCAATAAAACAGTTTTCCTGACCTTTTTTCAATAATTTAAGAGAAGTCCAGTCTTATGGGTTTGATGTACTCAGTCCATTTCTGTCTTTCTGGACTTTGGTTTTGTTTTAAATGAGTGGATTCTCTCCTCCACGTCTGTCTATGAGTCACTCTTGACGCTTGTGGAGATGCTTGCCTCGGTCACATGACTACCTTCTTGAAGGGGCCGCTCCGGCCGCTAACACTGAATACATCACCGCTGAACGGTTGTGATGTTACAAAGACGCTGCTAATAAAGTTGCATTCACATTGGATTCACGTTTATTAAGCTTAAACTTACTTTATTAATATATACATACAGTGGTACCTCTACTTACGAATGTCTCTACATACGAAATTTTCTACTTACGAAACGCCTCAACAGGAAAATATTGCCTCTAGTTATGAGAGAAATTTCGAGTTACGAAAGGTAAAAATATAGTATGGGCTGATACTCGCAGCTCCCACAGGTTCCTGAACGCAACATTTTCATAGCTGCTCTGCCATTGGCTGTTATCCTGGCATCCCATTGGCTAAGAGGAACCTCTGTGTGGAGCTAGATAGGTGTCTATGCAGCGTCCTCCTCATTCAGCCCTCGACCCATGAGGTGTTCTGATAGTTTTACGTAAACATATTAACTTTTAGAGTATTCACTATGGACCCCAAGAAAGTGACGGAGAAAAGAGGAAAAGAAAAGACGAAGAAAAGAGTTTTTTTGTCCGTACAAACAAAGTAAGAGATCATAGAAAAGCATGAAAAAGGGATGCGTTTGGTTGATCTCTCCAAAGAATATGGCCGTAATGCATCTACAATCACCACGTTATTAAAACAAAAGGAAGTTTAAGGAGTTTAAGGCATGGCGTGGGGGGTTGGAGAAGTTCAGAAGGAGGACTGGAATTCACTCTGTTGTTCATGGTGAGGCAGGAGCGCATGAACCAAAGAGGGAAAAAAACAATGAGGACAGCAGTTAAAAGGTTAATGACCATCATTATTATTATTTACTCTATTCTTTGTTTTTTTACATTATACACAACTCTCATTTATTGTGTAATAATGTAATTGTAACATGTATTTGTTACATGTTTTGATGCATTTTTACGCTTTATAGAACATTTATGTCCAAATTTTGGGGGGGCTTGAAACGGATTAGGGCATTTGCGTGGAAAACGCGTCTCTACTTACGTAATTTCTTCCAGAACCAATTAATTTTGTAATTAGGGGTACCACTGTATTTGGAAACAAAAACACCTTAAAGGTGATCCATGAAAAAATTGCACAAAAACAATTACAGACCACTGACTTAACAAATGTAGAACACATCCAGGTGGCTGTTTTTGTTTTGATATGTGGAGATTAATTTGTTTGTTTGTTTGTTGATTGACACCCCACCCCCACCAGACCTGCAGCTGTACCACAGCGAGACCCTGGAGCTGATGCTGCAGCGCTGGTCCAAGCTGGAGAAAGACTTCCGCATGAAGAACGGTCGCTACGACATCAGCAAGATCCCCGACATCTACGACTGCGTGAAGTACGACGTCATCCACAACGCCTCGCTGGGCCTGGAGGACACGCTGGAGCTGTTCAGGCTGTCTCGGGCTTTGGCCGACATCGTCATTCCACAGGTGTGTGTGTGTGTGGGGGGGCAAACATGTCCTTTTGCTTTTTAATAACCTCACAAACGTAAAGTTCACTTGATAGATTTATAAATTAACTCTAATTCTGGGTAAATATCTGTGAAAAACGTCATTGTTTGTTTGCTAATTTCCGAATTGTAGACTTCAAAATGTTCACAAGTAATATCACCACAGGTTTTCTGGTGTTTTTAGGATGTTTGTGAATGTGGTTGCAGGAATACGGCATCAGCAAAGCGGAGAAACTGGACATCGCGTACGCCTACTGCCTCCCGCTGGTCAGAAAGATCCAGCTGGACCTGCAGAGGACCCACGAGGACGAGTCCGTCAACAAGCTGCACCCCCTGTGAGCCCCCGGGGATCGATTGTTCGTGTCTGTTCAGGAGGAGATCCGTGATGTTTGTAGGGCGTCTGAAACTGACGCGTGTGTTTCTCAGGTACTCTCGTGGAGTGATGTCACCCGGACGCCACGTCAGGACGCGTTTGTACTTCACCAGCGAGAGTCACGTCCACTCGCTGCTCAGCATTTTCCGCTACGGATGTTTGCTGGACGTAAGCGGAGAGATGATCCCGCGGAAATCTGAACGTCGCTCAGATGGGTGTCAGATGTGAAAATGTGTGTGTGTGTGTGTGTGTGTCTGTGTGTGTGTGTGACAGGAGGAGAAGGACCAGCAGTGGAAGCGCGCCATGGATTACCTCAGCGCCGTTTCTGAACTCAACTACATGACGCAGATCGTCATCATGCTGTACGAAGACAACAATAAGGTAGAGTTCTGCAGCGGTTCACCTAATGTCATGTAGAGTTACAGTGTTCTCCATTATACATCAGTTTTTATAAAAAATAAATAATTTTCTCGAAAAAGAAAATACACGGAAAAATAAAAATAAAGTTTACATCTTTTTTTTTTTTTTTTCTCTGTGCCAGTATACTTGTCAATATTTTTTTGGTACATTCTTTTTATTAGTCATTAAGCAATGACAACAGAGCAAAAAAAATCATCAATGCATGACAAAAATAAATTTAAAAATAAATAAATAAATAAATAATAAAAAATAAAATAATAAGTTTACATCATTTCACTCCATTTTATGTTTGTCTGCCACAAATATTGGAATCATAAAATCACTAGTATGAAGTTTAAGGCACATAACATGTTCCTGTACAATTAGCCTATTATTATTATTATTATTATTATTATTACCAGCCTTTAGCAACCCCCGTGACCCACAATGAGGAAGAAGCAGCTGAAGTCAAGACGGCAATGTTTTTTCTGCACTAAATTAAAAACAAAGTTAAATTGTCAGCTAAAGATAGATTTATATTCGCCAACTATTATTGAAAATGCATTAATTAATAAAGTTCATTACAGAAGTTCATTTATTTATGGAAATGGTTATCTTCAGTTTATCCTGGAGACGAGTTCATTCCACTTACGTCGTTTTTTTGTTTTTTTTTTACTTACATCCCGTTTCCTGGAACCTGATGAACGACGGCGATCCGAGGTTTACCTGTTTATTTATTTTTTGACTCGCCACACATTTTGTATCACAAATTAATTTTGTTCTATTAAGAAACGCTGATATCGGTCACAAGGTTTCCATTACCGTAATCCCTCGTAAACTCGTGTTTAATGCGTTTCAGGAACCACCCACAACAAAAATGAAATTCCACAATATAGCGACAAACTATTTTATTATTAATGGTAATTTAAATGTTCATGAACCCCCCCCAACGCCCCTCCATACTGACATTAAACCACCTTATAAACACTCTTGCAGACCGTTTAAAGCACTTTTGGGTATTAAAAAAAAGTTGCAGGAGGAGCCGTGCATGTTGAAGCAGGAATAAGCGAGGGATTCCTGTATTCGCTCCTTTTATTTTGAAACTGAGAGAATCCTCCATCGCGTCAGAGATGCTCTGGTTTCACCTCCGCAGGACATTTCCTCTGAGGAGCGTTTCCACGTGGAGCTTCACTTCAGCCCCGGCGTCAAAGGCGTGGAGGAGGAGGAGAACGCGCCCACCGGCTTCGGCTTCAGGCCTGCTTCAGCAGAAGTCGCTCGCCAGGTAGATTCAACTTCAGACGAGTTTCATTTTTCCCACAATGCCTTCATCCGGCAGATATCCGAGAGTGTGTCGTCGTCTTCTTCTTGTTGTTAGTCTTCTTCTTCTTCACCACCTGCACCTTTTTCTTCTTCTTCTTTACTCAGAATCGGGGGAAGCAGACGGATCCCGGCAGCCTGGAGGACCTCCTGAGGGACGAGACGGACCGCGCCGTGCCGCTGTCTGAGCCAATCACCATCCAGAGGAGGTCGCCGCTCATTCGTAATCATAAGACCGGATCCATGGAGGTGACTCACACCAATCCAGCTGTGTGTGTGTGTGTGTGTGTGTGTGTGTGTGTGTGTGTGTGTGTGTGTGTGTGTGTGTGTGTGTGTGATCAGAGCCGCTTCAGTTCATTGCATGATACGTTATGTCTGAACTTTGACCTGCTGTCATCAGCATCACCCTTTATCCCCCCCCACCCCCCCGCCCCCAACAGGTTCTGTCAGAGACGTCGTCCTCCAAAATCGGCAGCTACCGTCTCTTCTCCCTCTGCTCGCGTCAGTCGCCGGAGATGAAACAAAGCGGATTAGGTAGGTGCTTTAAAGCCCCGGTTTCCACGGCAACCACGTGTATAGATGACAGTGTGAAATTGTTTCCGAGTGGGAGGGGATGAGCTGGGCTCGACTCGGTGACCTTTTCGCTGGAGACGAGGCGTCATCGTTAGTTCGAACCAGAACTCTGACGGCTGTTTTTGTCACGTGTGTGTGTGTGTGTGTGTGTGTGTGTGTGTGTGTGTGGAACGCGTGCATGTCTGCACGCTACATACGTGTGCTCAGTGATGCGTTCACTTGCTTGTGTAGAAAACTCTTCACCAAGCAACTGACTGACTGATGATGAAACGGTTGTTGCGTTTTTAGGGCCTCTTTTTATAATCGGGATTTAAAATTTTTCAAAACTCTTCAATTCAATCTTCAATTTTCCGGTTGTGTTTCATCCAGAAACGAGTCCCTTCAGATCTTTTTCCACTACTCAGATTTAGGTGGAACGAGTGTGAACTCACGTTCCGCTGCTCTGCTGAGCTGTCCCAACATTTGTTAACCCTTTAAAATCCCAGTCAAATGACGCCTCTGCAACCGTTCGGCTCTGACGGTCGCCGCTGTTAAAAAGAAAAATCCACCCCGAGTTTCATTTGAACGTGTCGGGTTTGTTTTTTTTTTAGTTTCCTCAGACACAATGATGCACATCTCACACACTATACTCACTATTTTCACTCATCTTAATGCACATTTTTAACCCGGCAAACGGTTTTGTGTTTTGAAGTTTCTGAATGTTCTACTCTACTCTTGTTTCCATGGAAACGGCACTTTTGAGGTGCGTTTGATGTGTAGTTATCTCATCTAACCAACATTATGGCTTCACCTACTTAATATTCACAATGTCAGCTACGTCTGCCTTTATAATATTTCGATTTTTGAACAAAAACATTTTCTTTAATATTCCTGAGGTGACTTGAGGTTCTCCATCACTCATAACTAATAAAAACGACTGTAGATTTGTTGAACAGTGGATGGTTCTGGGTGAGTTGTGTTAAATCACACACGTTCTGTGCAGAATGTTTTACGTCCGTCTCTGTCTTAACCGTTTCTTTTTGCAGCTGCTGGTTTAGTTGTGGTTCAGCTCGTCTCACAGGAACAACTTTAACATCCAAACTGATCTGTTCATCTCCGTTTCCTCGCTCTCTCTCTCTCTCTCTCTGCTGCTCTGTCGCGCTCTGTGCTTGGACGTACTAACGCTAAAACGAGTCACGCTGGACGTCACGAATGATCGGAAAAGGATTTTTCAGGGTGGATTTTTCTTTTCAGCCTCTCAGAAGCACAGAGACGCCAGAATGAGATGCATGTTCTCTCTCGTTCAGTATGTCTGTTTCTGTTTCTGTTTTCCTGTCTCTCTTTTTCTCTCTCTCTCTTTCTGTCTTTCTCTAGTCATTTAAGTAACAGCATGTTATATGTAGCAGTCACTAACCCCCCCGCCCCCCTCGCAGGCTCTCAGTGTGCCGGGCTCTTCAGCACCACCGTCCTAGGTGGCTCCTCTAGCGCCCCTAACCTGCAGGACTACGCTCGCGCTCAGCGCAAAAAATTCTCCACCGGCAGTCTGTCCTACAAAGACGGTACGTGTTCGAGAGTGACCCGCGCAGAGTTAGCACACAGTTAGCATCACGGCCCCAGGGCCGCCTGAGCACACTGACACGTCACTGTAGATCAGTCTGGAATGAGATGAGAACAACTATATGTGTGTGTAGACATACATGACAGTCATGGTTTGAGGCATCTGTGTTTTTAGAGGTCATGCACATTCGAGCACATTCCATCTTTTTTTTTTTTTTTTTTTTTTCTCCAAACCATTTTGAGTCAGATTTTTTTTTTTTTTTGGAGCTTTGTAAACATTCCAGTTAAGCTCCTAAAGTGGAACCAGGAAAACCCAAAATCCAGAGTTAATCTTGAGTGAATAAAGCACATTTAAATAGAAGGAACTGCACCCCGTCTGCTGCAGAAACAGTTGTACCGTTAGCATTAGATCAGGGGGTGTCAAACTAATTTTCACCAAGGGCCACATCAGCAACATGGCTGTCCTCAAAGGGCCAGATGTAACTAATAAATGTAACTACTCATTAATATTAAATAACTCTGAATTTATTGCTTATTCAAGTTACAAACATTATTCAAGTTACAAACATTAAAGTTACACAGAAAAAAATGTTTTTTGTTTCTCTGTTTTAACATACAGTATTTTCCGCACTATAAGGCGCAACTAAAAGCCTTTAATTTTCTCAAAAACCAACAGTGCGCCTTATAATCCGGTGCGTCTTATGTATGGGGGGAAAAAAACGTTTTAAAATAGGCCATTCATTGAAGGTGCACCTTAAATTGCGGAAAATACTGTAAATCTTTTTAATTTGTCAGGTAATTTAAACCCACAGAACTCCATCAATCAAGGAACAAACTATCAATAAAGAAAAATAACATCAAACACAAGTTAGGACATTAACTTTGTTCAAAATTGTGCATTGTGGGAAGTGTAGTTTTGCTCAAAGCACACTTTTGACCTTTTTTTTTTTAAGACACTGACCTTTAATGCTCTCGTGGGCCACATATAATGATACCGTGGGCCACATTTGGCCCCCGGGCCTTGAGTTTGACACGTGTGCATTAGATGGTCCACGATGACACATGCCTGGTCTCCTTTTATCCATGTTGCTCCTGCCAACTGAAAATTCCAAATCCACTTTTAATATGTAACACTTGCCACTGTTATTTTAAGGCAAATTGAAGAGCTTTTAAAAGCTGTGTGGTTAGCTAGCTCCTCCCCCAGGTCCTGGTGGAAGCTTTTTATTGGCTGGGCAGCTGGAAGACGTTCAGTTTTACATCTTACTTAATGAGAAACACGTTAGTTTGGATGTTTAATGTGTGTAAGGATCTGAAGAGCGTCATTAAACCCAGGATTCAGATGCGTTTAACCAAACTAACATAGTACAGTATGTACTAGAATACATGTGGCTAAACAAGTGAACAATAAAGTTTTTTTTGTCAGTTTTTAACGTTACTTAGAGCTCATATGTCATTTTTTTTTCAGACATTCTGCATCCTGCTTTTGTGAAGCAACTTTTTCATCCATGTGTGTCCATGACCTGCCCCTCATTCTCAAACTTCATGACCTTTCTGTGTGTGTGTGTGTGTTTTATTTTATAATGCAATGTATTTCTTTTCTTTTTATTTATCTGCATGATCCATGGCTGCACTGACTTCCTGTTACAATCTGCTGAGCGACAGACTTTTGTCATGTTGATACGCTGAGGGGATTCTTTGCTTTTTAAACGGTACAACCGAGAAACGTTGGCGATACTTGACATCTGAATCGACTGTTTTGACTCAAAAAGCAGAAACCAAACGTCTCATTTTTCACTGTTTGTTCATGCCTGATAAAGTGAGGAAGCAGCAGCGTTTAACCATGACGTTAGTGAAAAGGATTCATCAGATATTAGATATTTAATATCCAGCTTGGCGTCATCTGCTTGGCTCTGATGGCGTCGGTGACGTCGTTCTCTGTTTGTCCAGTAGGTGTCGCTGTTGTCTCATCTTTGTCTCCTCTCAGCTGCCATCCTCCTGCTTGTTGTCATCTCGCCGTCGGTCATCCATCTTGTTTCGCTTCTATTCCTAGAATCAAAGGAGGGATTTGTGTTCACAACATAGTCAGTGGCTCCTTCCTCTCCGACAGTTTAATGTTGTCGTCATTTTGAAAGAAAAGAGCGGCTGTCTTTTCCGTGGCGATGCAGAAAATAGAGACTTAGTGACGTTGGTGTTCAGGAAACGAGAATTCGATCTGAAAACTGAGATTATTTCATCCCGTGCGCTTTTTGTCCCCTCAGTTGAAGCATTTTCATCTCACCTCGTCACCAGGAGATGTTCCATCCATGTCCCCATCTTCCATCATCAGATATGTGTGTTTTAACACTCGAGTCAGTCAGGACGTCCTGAAACACATCAGTCTGATTCAAAACCCACGCTTCCTGACACAGTAGGAGTTTGCTTGGTTCTCCATTTCTTTCACCCACATCAGGAAGAGAGACCAGGGGTTTCAGAATTAAACATCACACACAAGTCAACTGTGGCTCAAAGTAACAGTTAGTGATTTTTTTTTTTTTTATTTCCTCAGAGTTGTTGTCTATGCCGGCAGTAAAACGATTTTCTGTGTCGTTTGCAAAGCATCCGACTAATGGTACGTCTGCTTCTTTCAAGTATTTTTCCACTTCACCTCCCTTCGTCTTGCATGTCTTCAAGCTTTTATTTATTGGGGTTTTTTTTTCCCACATGGCCCTCCAAGCATTCCGGGTTTCAGTTTTTGTTTTCTAATGATTTTAATTTTTTTTTTTTGTTTGTTTGTGACCCATATGCTTCGGACTCTTACTTTTCTAACACTACCTGACATTTTTTCTTCCTAACCAGGGTTCCCACTGGTCATTTGAATTTGTGATTTGTCGAGAAATTAGGTGACGACGAACGTCATCAGAACGTTTGCAAAAGCCACAGAATCGTCTCAATGATTATAGCTGTGATAAAAGATATCAGCAGGGATTAGTGGGAATCATATCTAACATATAATCATTTAACACCTTTTACCAGGTGTCTGTACAGTTAAAAGGCCTTTAATTCTAACCAGTAGTCAAAAGAACAGTTCACTGAATATAAAAATTCTACGGCCACATTTCTGGAGCTTGACGAGAAAACGTTGCGGCTTCTTCCTGCACGCGTTTAAGTATCATAAAAACTGAAATGAACGAAACTCAAAATGACTCCATGTGGTTTGTGCGCCTTCCGCTGACTTGGGTGTGCAGTATCAGTTTTGAAATCGGCGCGTACGCTGACGACTTCAGCATTATTAGGGTGAAATTCTAATCTTTTCCAATCAGTTTTGTGTCTCAGGCCTTCCAGAGACTTTTGATTACGCTGCACAAGCTGTATGGAGTCACGTTTTTAAGTTCGTCTGACGCTCAGCGATGAACAGATAACGATTCAACTTTGTGTTTTTGAGTGTGAACTGTTCCTTTAACGTCCTTTTTACTACTTTTGACAGTAGCTAATAGCGTTGTTTTTCTTATTTAAGTGTGTCGTAACCAACATTCACTAAAATCATTCGGTTACTACTGCAACACTTGTTCTCTGAGTTGCAGCAGTCAGATGTCTGCAATCAGACACGACCCCCAAAACGCCTGAGAATACACTCGAAAGGGCGTGTCTCTTTTAGCAAAAGAATGCGTTCTACTTGTTTTAATAGCTAAACCGTTAATAGCTAATAGGATTTTAAAGATTAGCAAACAATTCATCAGTCATGTGCCGCGATATCGATCTATTCTCTAGACATGCAGAGGAGTTTTTACATGACGGTGGCTGCAGGGATTAACAGGAAACTCATCAGAAGTCAGACATCTAATCATCATCATTTTTTTGCGTCGTCACTTCCATCGGCGAAGTCACTTTGCATTAATTTTCTCATCTTTAAAATGCCTGATTGTTTCAACCCATGGACACAAATTTGTCATTTGACACATGAAACCTAAAGTATATTTAAGTTTCACGATGCAGTACATTAAGAGTCTGTGGTGCATTCATGTGTTGTCAACGCAATCAGAAAAATGAGTTCCTGATGAGGAACACGGCTTGACAACGTTTAGGTTGTAGATGCAGGAACGTGGCAAAAATAAACATCTCTTTGGTGTCTTTGAAACATTCTCATTAATTCCTACAACAAAGAGCAATTTTTGTTGCTCACATGAGTTTTGTAATCAGGCTATAAGTTTTAAATGATTCCTTGACCAGATATTTAATGCACATTAAGGCAAAAAGGGAAGCAGGAAGTCTGGTGCAAAAGGAATTTGTCCACATAAAACAGGGTATCATCTGCAAAAGAAATTTGTCCTTATAAAACAGGGTATCATCTGCAAAAGAAATTTGTTCATATAAAACAGGGTATCATCTGCAAAAGAAATTTGTCCTTATAAAACAGGGTATCATCTGCAAAAGAAATTTGTCCTTATAAAACAGGGTATCATCTGCAAAAGAAATCTCCAGTGAAGGGGTCTTAAAGATGTGCATCTCATACTTGGTTCCCTCATTTCGTTTTTCTTTACGTTTTTAGCCACATTTGATTGATTCTCATGTCAGTCTGCTCTCATTCACCTGTGAACGAGGATACAGCCCATAATGAGTCCTATGGGGTGGGGGGGTGTTAGGACGTTTAGCTCATGTTGTGTTCTCATGTTTACTGCCAGAGTTCTCTCATCCAAAATCAGATAGAAGCCAAATGTTTTAATCGAGATTTTTCTGAAAATTAATCTGAAGTTAATTGTTTTTGACAAAATACTGCAACATAAAATCACCTCGTGGACAGAAATGTCCGTCGATCAAAAACGAGCAGCGTTTTCCTTCAGTTAAGCTTGTTAACATCTTACTTCAGTTTAAAAACGGGAGCATAAAAACAAAACTCCGATAATGAAAATCAAGGTGAACCAGGGGTGGGAACCCTGCTCGCCATCCTGCATACAGCCTCTAAACGGATCACCATTACTCCGTGGGTGAGTGTGAGCATGTGAGCACAGTGGAGAACATCAAACACACCTCCTGCCATCGCCGTCGAGGGTGTGTGTGCAGCTCATCGTCAGGATGACACATGAATGTTTAACTCTTCCCCTACTCCCCACCCATCCACTACCACCCCATAATGCAACTGCTGTCCAGCAGGGGAAGGGTTAAAGCATGGATCATCCCATCTCACACAGACGGCGCTCCCATTCATAGGCTCACACATGCTTGTCCATGTCCCCAGAGCACAGAAATGTGATCACGTGACCCGTTAAAAGACCTGCTGATGGTGACGAATGTGATGAATGAAGACATGTGGTTTGTCGGGGCGACTCTTTTTGGGGCGCGATTGCTTCGGACACGACTGGTCACACATTTTTGGGTTGATCTCAGCTTGAAACGGGAGAGTTTTGGTGGTTTCATGTTGAGGAATAAGAGTTTTTTAATTGGTTAACTGTCTGACTGGCATTCAAGAGTTTGTTAAGCGGGAATGATCACCGATCAACCAGATCATTGATGTGCGAATGGATATCATGCGAATTAGGTATCAGCATTATTCCATTCTAACAATTATTTGATTTAGACGCGATTATATCTGTTTAAAAAGAGCCAAACAAGAAATGTCGTATTTCCGTTTTGCTGTTGATGCCCGGTCTTGTCATCGATGTCAGGCGGTTTCTCTCATTCTGATTGGAGGGGCTCGACCTGTCGATGAGCATCGATTGAGTGGGGTTTTTTTTGTTTCCAAGCCAAGAGAAAAAGGTCAAAAGCACAAAATATGAATCTATCCTCCATCCACTTTTCAGATTCTTCCAGGGATTCAGATAATAAACCGATCGTAAAGCACCAATAAACGCTTCTACTCGTATCAGTCGTGTTGTGATTGACACCCCCCACCCCCCACCCCAATGCCGGTACGGAACGCCTCCCACTCCCTTCAACCGTGTGTTTGTTCACCACAGGAACACAAGACGACACGTCGGCCGTAGCAGCGGCTCCACCACCCCTGTGGTGCGCCGCCAAAGGTACGACAGACACCCCCACCCCTCCCTCCGCAGTTTGTCGTGTGGTTGTCATCACGGCTGTAGCCGTATGTGCTAGCGGGGGCCATTCTGGAGTTATCTTTGCACATTTAACAGCTTCCTGCCGTGTTGCTTCACAGAGCTGGCTGCCAACGCCGCCGCCGGCCCCCCCCCCTCCACCCGCCGTCACGGGTTTGCTCCTCGGTGGGTTCTCTGATTCTCTCGCATCGGATCGATTGTTAGACATTTAAAGTGAAGTGGAGAGACCACGGGGGAGCAAAGTGACGTCGTATTTTTAGTGTCTTGCTGGAGCAGCGTGTGATTTTTTTTTTTTTTTTTTTTTTTTTATCGGAGGAAGCTGCTTGAAATGATTTGCTGCTGTGTTTTTTGTTTTTTGTTTTTTTATTTAATTTTTTTTTTTTTTTTTTTTTTGACGTTTGGCTATTTGAGAGCCGAGACGAGACGCTGGCTGCCTCAGAACCTTCACCTCTCCTCAGTCCTGATCCATCGCTCATTCTCTTCTCTCTTTTCACGCCTGTTTCTCCAGGAAGCTCATTTACACCTGCATGATAAAATTAAAAATATCCTCAAAGTTGTTGGAATAAAGAATATTCCCAATATAATGCTATAATTTTATCTTTGTAATTAAGTGTCTCAAAATAGCAGTTTGGCACATAAAAATAAATTGTTAAAAAAAATAGATATCGTCTCATAAAATGAGGAATTTTCTCAACTGTTTCAAAACATTTCAGATTTTTAAACTAAATTAAGTTTCTCGTTATTTTGAGATGTTATCACAACATCTAAAAATGAGAAACCTCATATTGATGAATTTTCTCCGAAAATTTCCTCAGAATTATTAATTTCAGAAACCATGATCTTATTATTAATAGTGTATTATGTTAAAAAAATAGCAGCCCACTAGGTGGCGCTGTCACCTCACAGCTAGAAAGCTCGATTCCTTACCTTGCGGAGTTTAAATTGTCCGTAGGTGTGAGTGTGTATGTGTGTGTGTGTGTGCGTGTGGTGGTTTGTCTTTCGTGTGGCTGCCGCGATGCACTGGCGACACGTCCGGGGTGTACCCTGACTCTCGTCCCGTAGTCTGCTGGGGTAGGCTTTAGCCACCCCCCATGACCTGGATGAAGACGAGACGATTACGTCTCGTCTCGTCTTCAAGAGAATGGATGGATGTCAATAAATATTTTGAGAAACTAATAATTTCTTGCGATTTTAAATAAAAACGCCAATTATTGAACTCACGCTTTAATTTTTTGGGGGGATTATTTCAGCAGAAATGGGCTTCCGTAATCTCCTCTAATCTCACCGTACCCTAACCATTCTCACGTTTCCTCCCTGCTCCCGGCTCATGTCCTGTTGTTTCCTTTCTGTTTGTACTGCTGCTCCTCCTCCTCCTCTTCCTCCTCAGAGCCGCTGCAGCGCCACCATGTGGCCCAGTTGTTGAGGTGTTTCTCCACCGACCTCAGCCTGGGCCGCCACCTCTCTCTGGACGGGGCGCTCGCCCACCACCTCCACCTGTGCTCCTACCACCTCCGTCTCTTCCGAAACTGGCTCATCTCCGGCCAAGGGCCCCTAGAGTACCTCCACGGTCAGCCCCCTGGCCCCGCCCTCCGCCCCCTGTGCCCCCCCCCACGCCCTGTTTCTCATGGTTTTTCCTTGGGGCTGTGCTTGTTGACTCTCATGCTTTTGCCTCGTGATGTTTCTGCATGTTGCCTGTTTCTGTGGGTGTGCAGGTTTCTGGCTGGACTGGCCTGAGCCGTTTGGGAGTTTTGGACCATTTTTTGCGACCTTTAGACCCCCCCCTGTGGCAGCAGTAGCTCCTCCCCCCACCCCCACCCACCCCCTCTTTCCTCCAGTCTGTAAACTCTAAACAGTCATAATTTGATTCTTTTTTTAAGGATCTGAAATCCTTGAAAATTATTACCCATAAGTCAAATTTAATCCTAATTAATTGTTATTAATGTAATTATTAATTAATAACAAATTATTATAATAAATTGCTATTATTATTATTAATTATTATAATGAATTATTATTATTTTAATGAATTGTTAATTAATTATTCATTATTATTCCTAATTAATTTTTAAAGCTATCGCCTATTCTCTGTTAATCTTGTAGGTAAATCAAATTTCCCCGTCAATATCTTAAAATGTTTTCAACTGACAAACAACCATTGCAGAACGTATTAATCGTCTGTCAACAGAATTAGAAAACTTGCTATTTCAATTTAATTTGGTGCATTTTATATTTTTCATTAGGATGAAAATATATAAATACACTTGTTGTTTAACTTCATAAAAAAAGAACCTGAACCTCTCATTCAGGAAAATAATACAGCAATGAAGGACAAGTCAAAACATCTGACGTCTTATTGACACTTTTGTCACAACAAAAACGAAACAACTTCATTCTGTTAAACCCCAAAAAATATAGTTTGTTTATTGTCAACTCAGAAGAACTGCCGTTAGTCGTAATGTTTCACACAATAAGACAAACTTTTCACGCTGGAACGTCGACGATTGAGCCCACAACTGTTGGGATGGTGGGGTTTGACCACATGGGGAGAACTCAAAACAGGAAATCACATTTTCTAACATCTAGGAAAAAAATCCTGTTGATCTCCCAACACACTTCTATCCTCTCTTGGCTTCAGGACTCACACAGATCTGTGTTTCCCCTCTATGAAACGGGATTCATCATCTTTACCGGCATCCGCTGGTGTTTTCCAGACCGTCGGACGCCTGCAGGTCTACGTGTCAGACCTCAGTGGGAGAGGAGCTGAAATATTCTGTCATCTTGTTCAACTTTGTTCCTTATTCATCTTTTTTTCAGGACACTTTTGCTATTTTTGGGGGGCTGTTTGGTGCGTCGATTCACAAGAAGCTAGAACACGTTTACGCCCCAATATGTTGTTATTAATACGACACAGATGGTGATAAGTCATCTTCAAGAACCTCCAACAAGATTAAATATTCCGTTCTACTTCCTGCAGATGTTCTGACCCTCCGTGTTTCCATCAGTTCTGATCTTTGGAGGCTCTTTTTTCTTTTTTTTTTTTTAAATCTGAATGCCAGTTTCCCTCCAGACTCTTAACCAGCATGTGTTTCCTGCTTGTTTGATGTCCGTTTCGGCGCCTTCGGCCCTCTGTGATCGTGAGCGTTTTGAGGTTTGAGGCGATGGCGGGCGGGCGGGCTGTGGTCTGACGCTTTGTGACTGATGGGTGCTGATGGAATGGTTGTGTACTAACAGCGGATGAACGCGTCGGACCCGACGGCTCGGTTAGAACCGCAGCTTCTGAGACTGAGCGTAAAGGCTGACGCTTCTTCATTTATTTTATTTTTGAAAGATCTGCTTGCATTTGCAAAAAAAAAACCAAAAAAAAACCACACCAGATGTTTGAGATGTGTAGACTTGTTTTGCGTTTGATCTGGTGTCTTGTTGTCATGGCGTCCAGCATGGTTTTGTTGCAAACGTTTGCCTGCGTGGGTGTAAAAAATAAACCCCTGGAGGCTGGCAGGAGGTCGGTGACGGATCGGGATCCGCTCGGAGAAAACGCGAGCAGGATGTTTTCAGAGCGCCGTGACTCGTTTTGTGTGTGTCGGGTGACGCCTGTGCCGCCCGCTCTGACTCGGGGCTGACCCGCCCCCGCGGGCGTGGTGTGTGTGTGTGTGTCCTCCTTCTGACGCAGGCTTCGAAGGCTGCTCCATGGTGCCGTCCATCTACCCGCTGGAGACGCTGCACAACTCGCTGTCGCTGAAGCAGGTCAACGCCTTCCTGAGCAGCGTGTGCGAGAGCGCCGGCGACCCGCGGACCCGCACCACCAGGGGTAGGGAATCGAACTCGCGTCCGTCATAGTGCATACGCCTTAAAGCAGACGCCACGTCAGCATAATCAAAGTAACTAATAAATGTAACTACAGTACTTTCCGCACTATAAATCGCACTGGATTATAAAGTGCACTGGATTATTAAGCGCACTGGATTATAAAGTGCTCTGGATTATAAATCGCACGGGATTATAAAGCGCACAGGATTATAAAGCGCACGGGATTATAAAGGGCACTGAATTATAAAGTGCACTGGATTATAAAGCACATTTATAATCCAGTGTGGATTATCCAGTGTGGATTATAAAGCGCACTGGATTATAAAGTGGACTGGATTATAAAGCGCACTGGATTATAAAGTGCACTGGATTATAAATCGCACGGGATTATAAAGCGCACAGGATTATAAAGCGCACGGGATTATAAAGGGCACTGGATTATAAAGCACATTTATAATCCAGTGTGGATTATCCAGTGTGGATTATAAAGCGCACTGGATTATAAAGTGGACTGGATTATAAAGCGCACTGGATTATAAAGTGCACTGGATTATAAATCGCACGGGATTATAAAGCGCACGGGATTATAAAGCGCACGGGATTATAAAGGGCACTGGATTATAAAGCACATTTATAATCCAATGTGGATTATCCAGTGTGGATTATAAAGCGCACTGGATTATAAAGTGCACTGGATGATAAAGTGCACTGGATTATAAATCGCACGGGATTATAAAGCGCACTGGATTATAATGCACACTTATAATCCAGTGTGGATTATCCAGTGTGGATTATAAATGCTCATTTATAGTCCAGTACGGATTATAAGGCGCACTGTTGGTTTTTTTGAGAAAACTAAATGCTTTCGGGTGCGCCTTATAGTGCGGAAAATACTGTAAATGTAACTCGATGTAATGTAAAATAAACGTAACTCCTTAATGTTAACTTACTATATTGTTACAAATGTTAGTTACACAGAAATATTTGTTTGCTTGTTGATCTGTTTTAACATAAATCCTTTTATAACTTCTTTGTCAGTGTTAAAAATTGTGCATTGTGGGAAAAGTAGTTTTTGGTCAAGGCACACTTCTGAACTGCAGTAATCCCTCGTTTAATCGCGCTTTCAAGATGCGCAGCTTCACTTCATCGCGGAGTTTTAGTAGGTAGTCACGTGATACCGTACTCGCATTCTATTGGCTGACAGCATCCGGAAGTGCGCTGCATTCAGGGACTCACGGAACGCAGCACGCCTCTGTGTATCAGTGTGTGGGAAAAGGTAATACAGACAGAAGGTGGTTTAATATCAGGAGGGGGAGGGTTCATAAACGTTTAAATTACTGTAAATAATAAATATTTGCTATATCTCGGATTTATTTTTAGACACTCTGACCTTTTATGGTCTCGCGGGCCACATAAACTGATGTGGAGGGCAACATTTGGCCCCCGGGCCTCGATTTTGACTCCCGTGCTTTAAAGTGACCCGTGGTTGTTCTTCTCCTGCAGCTCTCTCCGCCATGCTGGGCGCTCACAACCAGCCGCTGGTGGACTCCTGCATCCCCCAGAGAGTCCTGTCCTCCTCCATCTCCCTCCGATCGCGTTCCGACCGCCCCCCCTGGTGTGAGTGTCGCAGTCGTCATCGGATAAATCATCCAGCTTGTTCTCCGTCTCACCGTCGCCATGGTTTCTGTTCTGCTCCTCCAGACAGCAGCGGTCCGTCCAGCACCGTCTCCAGCGCCGGGCCGTCCTCCCCCACCACCGCCGACACCTCGCCGCACTTCAGCTTCAGCGATAAGATCTCGCTCACCCCCCAGAGCAGCGAGGAGACGCACTCGTCCCAGAACGTCTCCTCCCAGCCGGGTGGGGCCGGCGAGTCGGACGCCCTGAAGCCGGGCGAGATTCCCCTGACGCCCAACAACTCCCCCGAGGAGAACAACGAACTCTCCTCTCAGCCCGACCGATCCGAATCCTCCCTGGAGGGGTCGGACGTTCTCCCCGAAACGGATCTGAGGTCGCCCTGTTCGGGGTTACCCGAGCTCGCCCTGGGGCGGATGGAGGGCTACTGCCTCCCGGGGTCGCTGCCCGTGCTGCTGGAGCTGCGGGAGAGCAGCAGCGAAGCGGGCTCCAGCTCCCAGACCCCCCAGTCCCCGGAGGGGCCCGACGAGTTCTTCGACACGCAGGAGTCCATCGAGCTGTGGATGGAGAGCCAGGAGGGCCCCCACCGTCCGGACACGCCCCTGGAGGTGGGGGCCACGCACGCAGCAGAGCCTTAGCCTGACGGGATGCTACTGCGCTCACGACCTCCACTGAGTTGCTGCCCCCCCCCCCCGCCTCCCCGTCCCCTTAAATGCCACAATGGGGGGGTTGATTAGTGCAAAATCATGACTTTTAAAGGGACAGTTCACCCAAAAATAAAAGGAAACTCACGACAAAGAGACCAGAGTGAAGATTCCACCGGTGACACGAGACGCTGCAGCGCCTTTCCGGTGTTATTTAGGATCGGAAACATTGATGTGCGTCGCCATTGGCAACAGCGATGAGCTTTTTATTTTTCTGTGAACTGTTGCTTAAAAAACGCACAAGCGTTCGTCGATTTATTTTTTTTTTCTGCCACTAGGGGGCAGAAATTACCAAAGACCCACAGCCTGACCTGTTTGAACCCAGCAAAGCTGTGAGAGCGAAGATCAAAATCTTCCAAAATCGACGCGATGAAAGTCTTAAAAGTCATTTCAGCTCCTCCGGGTTAGCCAGCTAGCCGTTAGCGGCGGCGTCGAGCCTCAAACGGGATAAAGGAAGCGGTGATTTTCACCGGTGGAGGATTCAGCCAATGTTACCTGAAAGCTGTTGATAAATGTCAATCGTACGTTTTTGTCTTTCTGATCTTAAACTTAAGCAGCAGCTGTCGTGAAATGTTTCGTGGCAATCAAGCGAAGAGGCGTCGGTTACAAATATGAAAAATGCAGAAAACGACACGGCGGCGGTACAATCTGTATCTCTTCATCATAAGCTAGCGTCTGTCCTGTGCTCAGCTTCTGTATTAAATACTTTTCATCTGTGATTTCTCAAATTAAAGCTGGACGATGAGGCGAATCGTCGCGTTCGAACTCCGAAATCCTGAAGCCTCATCAAAGATTTAATATAAGCAAGAATGAATTAATAGAGGAAATAATATTTATTTTGAAAAAGTATCTTAAAAAAGTAAAGAAATCTGGTATTTTGATACCCACATTGCATATTTAATTGTACCATAGTTGCTGTTTTTTTTTTTTTTTCTTTTGTAATTTCACCTCAATGACGTGGGGAAAAATCTAAAAGCGAAGCTCTCGTTTAGTCCGTAAGCAAACCGGATGGGGCATTTCACATTAAATGTGCTTTTATTGTGGCGAGTAGCCATGTAGCAGGTGTGTAATGGGGGGGGGGGGTCTACACATGCTTAAGGAAAACGATTCAGGTAGAGTTTGCTGAAGAGCAAATGTGTGTTACTGTTGGGATCATGTCACGTGTCGTCGTACTGTAAAGGCTAGTCCGGCTATGTTTGTGTACGTTTGTGGTCACATGATCTGGTTGTTGTGTTGCAGATGTTCGTTTAAAGGGTCCGTTCTCTCAAACTGGTCTTTTTTATACTTCCTGTAATGATTTTTCATCACGTTACGACGTCTGACTGACATTTCTGTCTGCGTTCACCAGTAGAACTATCTAAAAGTCTATGGTGACGCTCCCGACTCGTCACCGCCCTCTTGTGGAGGCGACTTGAACTGACAGATTTACGCTAAAATTATTTTACATCCGGATACCGGCGTAGCTGAGAAAATCCGTGCGGTTTGTCTGAGCTGACCCTTTATAACCCTTCGTAACGCTTTCAATTCCACCTTATAATCACTGAGGGTGAACCATCTGTCATCCAGTGGAGACTCGCAGCTTAACCGTGTGAATGTGTTTCTAGAAACATGCACAATAAACTGTAAAACATTAGCAATGTTACAAAATACAGCTGTTGGGAATGTCGTTTCGGTGTCACGGTTTCTGTTCTGTTAAAATAAACCAACTGAATAAAATTATCAACTTTAAAAAATAAAAAAAACTTCCTGTATGTTTGTGTGGCTAGATGAATGTTTTCAAATGTCCTACAGTGTGTGGAGACACCTGAACGTCACATCTGTACTGTACGTTCAACCAGTATCATTTTTTATTCTGGTTTGAGTGATTAAAAAGAATAGACGAGGCCTGTTTTTTTTTCCATCTGCAAATGTTTTATTGGTCTCAACCAAACACTTTCCCCTTTCAGCAACATATTTGTTTTCTACTTTACCTTTTTTAGCATTTAAAGAGAGAAGAGAGAGTATTGCACTTAAAACAAGAGATGAAAGTAGAATGATGAAGCAGAAAGGAGGAGGAGGAAGAAATAAAAACCATTATCACGTCTTTCTTTACATGAGCCTCCTCGGTACCAGACGGCGTAGTTTTCTCTCGATATACATCTTTTAAAATAGCATTTTAATGTTAATTCGGAATTTCTTTTTAGCTATTACAATACAGGAGAACTCCAAAGGTACACATGCACGTACAAGCAGGGCGAGCTGATCGGTCTGAATGATGATCGGTCTCACATTCCATGTGTGTTTTTGTCGTTTTTTGTTGTTTTTTTTTGCAGCAGTTATGAGCGAGTTGAGTGTGTGTTAAGCTTGTGTGAAGAGTCGGATTAAAAAAAAAAATGTGAATGCAGTTTCATCACAGAAGCTTTTAGTGGATCTTTTCAAAGTTTAGGTTGAATTGTGTTCCAAACACTTCTGGAACTTCCTGAACTTGTTTTGGAGGCCAAGATAAAGGAGGAATGTTTTAAAATGTGGTAAAACCAATCCTCATCTTCCTCCACCATTTAATGCCGTGATGCATTTTTTGCTGTGAAGCTCAATTTTCACATCAGGTTGACGATTAATCTAAATTATCTCACTGCCCGCTTTTTTTTAAACTGCAGAAAAGAAGCCAGTCGGGACGTAACGCAGGCCTCCCTTTAATCGTTACTGCTCGTGTGATTGCTGAGTCAGCGCATGATGCACAGTAACCAAGGCAACCAGGAGTTGAAAAGTCCTCCAGGGAGAACGTAAAGGTAATCTGCATCTTCACATTCAAACTGGAGCCGCTCGGGTTTTGGCCGGGGGGGCTCTGCTCCCAGCAGCTACCTCTGGTTTTTATGAAGTCATCACTTTTAAAAACATGCATCTGTTGTTCATGCATCGCCCGATGAGTCGGGAATAAAATATCACACGCGGGAATATCTGGGTTTTTTTACGCCGGATCATAAAATAGCAACCAGGTGAGGCGTGTTGTTCGTCGTTTGGTGGTTAGTTGGTTTTTGTTCCTGGTTAAAATGTATTAAATTATTCAAAAATATAAAAATCAGTATTAAATTAAAACACATTTACATATACTGTTGAGTTTATAAAGTGTTATCTGGAAACATCCACATATCCCCACTGAAAGCTACGAATCAATTCAATTAAACTAGAATATATGCAATAAATTGAGGTGATTGAAGCTAAAAAAAAAATTCACAACAATTAAAAGTAAACAGGTGAACTGGCGTCACACCCAGAGTGTATCCTGCCTCACACCCCCAGTACGCTGGGATAGGCTCCGGCAACTCCGCGACAACAGAAGAAGCGGATACTGAAAAACAATAAAAAAAACAAATAAAAATTGTAAATAAAATTAAGTTACAATGCCTTGATTATATATTTTGTTTCTAAAATTTAAAAAAAAAAAAAGTAAAAACTGCTGTAATTTTGCACATCGGTTTTTATTTGTGCTTCTTCGAGCGGCGGCTCCAGGAAATTTCAAACGCGATGACTGAAATACTGAGTTGGTACTTTAAAAAGTGCCGTTTCGTACTCGATATTTACATCTGTGACGTCTCGACGACAAAACTCAACGACAGAGGAGCTCGCCTCTCCGCCCCAGAGCCATGTTGGATGTAAAAACACCTTCAGTTTCCATGACAACGACGACAACAAACGCAGGACAGAAAGGCACACGTTGGGGGGGGGACAGTCTCACTCGAACCAGCCAATCACAATCGCTCCACGCTACCATATGTTCCTAAAGTTGTAGCAGAATACATTCTTCATCAGCTTTTGTATAAAGATCTTCTCAGCGCAGCGACTGATATGAGGTTCATGTGCGAACAGAGAGCTGCTCCGCGTGTAAATATATAGAAACGATCATTTCCTGGTACTATTATCACTTCCTGCCTTCAGGATCCTCTGTGATATGTCGACTGTAAATACATCACGGACTACAGAAACAATTATTTACTGTAGGAAATAACAGCCACTGAGAAATTGTCACCATAACGATTGATTTTTAGAATAAATTTCACTACGATACATTGGTTTTTTTTCCCTACTTCTACCGCATATATACCGAAAAGACATATTGAAACGACCGCTGGGGTCAACTGGACCATTTTCTACCTCGCTATGTCAGTAGGAGGAACAAAGTTCAACATGAGGACGATTTTAGGAGAAAGACAGGAAGGTTAAAAACAATCAATCAGAATTTGCAACCTGGAAATTGTTGGGATTTCTTTATCAGCAAAATTTTCACTCTGTATCCGAAAAAGTTGGGACATTCTGTAAAACGTGACAAAAACAGAACATCTGAAACCTTTTTAACATCTGGCTCAATCGAAGGAGACTTCCGATATGTCGTCAATAACCTACGAATATCTCTTCTTTGTGCTGAATTTGATTGGATTTAGCTTTAAAATGATTCCGCATATCATTATATTCTGTTTTTAAAAGACATTTTAAAAATAGTCCCAGCATTCTGGAATCAGGGTTGTATTAAATTGATTAGCGATGATTCTCTTGCGTGTCGCTGACTTTAAGGTGCGCAGATTTGTGCTTTGACTCAAGCCAATTAGAAAACAAGCACTGGGTCAACTCCATCAACACAAAGGGTTGGAAAAAGTTGCGTTCCCTTTCAAAGGGACGAGAAATAATATCAAAGTAGACGACGTACAAACGGTGAAAGTCACAACGAGCTCAGAAATGAATGAAAATCTAGAAAAACAATCGACAGTTATCTGGATGTGTTTGCACGTTTGGTGACGGGACCCCAAACGCAATCAGACACACATCGGGTGATAAAGAAGAGCATTTAGAAACAGATCTACTCCGGACAGGAACAGAGGATCGGAGGAGCTTAAAATTCGATCTTGCAGGCGGGGAAGGACTCGTCCTGCATGACCACGGTGCTGCTGGAGGCCAGGACCATGATGTTGAGCTCCTGCTGCTTCTCGTGGGTCTGCTGGTACCAGTCCCGGGTCACCTCTGTGTCATGCGTGGGGATCAGGGTCACCTAAGAAGAGGAATTATTTTCATTCAATGAACTTCAGAGTAGAAGGACGTAGCCAACCATTAGCCAAAAGCCGGACCAGGTACCTGTAGGTTCGTTCCCCACTGGGCTTTGCCTTCCAACAGAGCATCAAGCACCGTTCGACTTGGTTCACCGCTGGCTCCGTCGTTTCCGCTCACCACATAGTACGCAGAGCGGATGCGTTTGAAAAACTCCTGGTCCACATTCTTGGCACTGCAGTGGTTGGGAATGTAAGCCAGGTCCACATAAATGGGAAGACCAGGAGCAGCCGAAGAGCCGGACTTCTGAGAACCTGAGTGGGGAAACAAGACCATTGTGTCGCAAAGTAAATGCCATCTTTTACCTTCTAAAATTTACTTTCCTCACCTGAACTGCTCTTGACGCCATTAACCACGCTCTTGCTGGGGTTGTAGCTCGACCGAGAGAGGTCATCGTCTTTGGAGCCCTGTCCGTCTGATAGGCGAGACATACGTGAGCTCTTGTCGGCGTCCTTCTTCTTCAGAGAGGTGCTGCGAGGAGACGGCGTCTGCTTTACGGGCATGGGAGACCTCTTGCGCCTGGCTGGAGATGATGATTTGGTTTTCCCCAGACCTTTTTTTAAGCCCTTGGCTTTTAGCTCTTTCTTGACAGAGACATTCTCCAAAGACTCGGGATCCACCATACAAACGTCTGGGCGTGGCGGGTGAGGGTACGGGTCCCTGACGGGAGCAGGAGGAGGGTCGCGGGCGGAGGAACGATGGCTGCCCACGCCAGTGGCAGGTAATTTGTCAAAGGGCATGTATTCGGCGTCGGCATCCTCATCTGAATCCATGTTGCCTCTGCCGGAGGCTGGGGGGTAGCCTTCAGTTCCAGGAAGCAGATCGGAGTCTGACTGAGAGGGTAAAGACTCACTGACGGAAGTGGGGGGCGTGTCCTCCGTGGCCAGACCTAGTGAGGCCGACATGCCGCCGGCTTGGTGGAGAGAGCTGCTCTGTGACGGGGGGTGATGGGCCGGTTGGTTTGACCTTCTTTTGATCGATAAATCGTGCTCATCGCCTTGCGATTGGTCACTTCTGCACCCTTGCTCCTCATCATCCTCATCGCTGGAGAAATGCCGCATTATTGGGTTGATGAAAGATGGCGACAAGTCGTCTTGCCGTTGCCTGCACTCCGAGGAGGAATACCCTGGAGAGGTGCGACTGATGTAAGACGCTCCCATGGGTTCATCGCCACCGAGGTCCTGATCGCTGTCGTCCTCGTCTTCATCATCCTGCCCTCCCTGGCTGCACTCCTCGGTGTAGAAAGGTGTGCACAGTGGCTGGTCGGGTGAATTTAGCGAAAGTGGGCGGGACGGGTGCTCTGGCTCCACTTCGCGCTCCTCTTCAAACTCATCATCATGACGGTAGTGGGGAGGGGAGTCCCCTGGTACCATCCCCATTGGAGGCTTTGACACCTCCCACTCATAGGAGCTCTTGTAACCTGTCGTCCCCTCCCTGGACTCCACCTTGGCTGCACCTGAGGACACACCACTTGCTGCTGCTCCAGAAAGAAGGTTGGACCTTGAGCTAACCTCTGTGGGACCATTGGCTGTGTCCGGTTTGTTAGCTAGGAGAGGTGAAGGCATGTAGGAGCCAAGAACATCCGGAAGTGCCCCAGTGGTCTTTTCACCGGCAGTTGAGGAAACAGGTTTATCAGAAAATGGGAAACCCCCAACCATGCTGCTGGACGGTGACTTACGAGTCATCTCACACATGTACACCTCTTCGTCCTCTTCTTCGCTGCTGTCAGTCTCCTCAAAGTAATGCTTTCCTTCTATGTCTGGGCGTGGTGAGGAAGTGACACCAAACAGAGCGGCGCTAGCAGCTTCTTTGTCCTTGGAGAGATCTGCAGATTCAGAGAACGGTCCTCCTGAAGCCCCAAAACCAACAACTGTGTCCATCTTGGGCCCTTCAGGCCATTTGGGCTTATAGAAGCACTCCATCTTGGGGCTTTTGTCTCCACCTAATGACGCCGCTTGGTCCTTCATGTCCTTGGCAAAGGCAGTAGATGAAAGTGAGGGGAAGGATTTAATCTCCTCAAATGGACTCGTGGGTGAGAATTGGGCTAAACTGGAGCTGGACTCGGCTGCAGTTGTGATCTGTTTTTCAGATACTTCTAGATAGTCATCTTTGGCAGCAGCACCACTGGAAAATGGAGGCTCCATGACCAGTGAGTGTTCATCTTTAAAGGAGGAATACTCAAATAGAGGCTCAGCAGGGGTTTCCAGCTCCTCTCCAAATTGACGGCTGGTGGATCGGGAGCCTGAAGTGGAAGAGGAGTAGCTGTAGGCCGAAGAGGAGGAATATCCAGGAGCAGCAGTGGTTGTGTACTGAAAACTTGTGTCCACTGCTTCCTTACTTAGATGATCGGGCGTCTTCTGATTCTCAAAGTTCGGATCGGGGCTGTCATTTTGGTAATAACTTTCCCCTGACTTAGAGGTGAAATCTTTACTCTTGTCCATCACCTGACCAGACAAAAAGGACTCTTTCCCACCACTTCCATACGAGTACTCCAACCCCGAAGAGAGGCCAGAGAAACCTGTAGCCCCTAAGTCCACTGTCCGTCCACTGAAGGATGATAAGTCCATCTTAGAACTATCCTCTGTCTTTGTGACTGATTTAGAATCGATTTCTTTCAAATTCGGCTTCCCCTGACTGTCATAGCCGTATCCCGCCATGGAAACCATAAATTCAGGCTTGTTTGAGACAAACATTTCACCGATTGGACTTCTTGCACCTTTCTCAGACTTCTCTCGGGCACCTTTCTCCATATCGTAATCAACAGCACCATCATCTTCCTCCTCCTCCTCCTCCTCCTCCTCTTCATCTTCGTCAGCCTCATCGTCTTCATCAACAACTTCATCATCATCGTAGTCCTCCTCATCCCTTGCTGTGAGTTTTGTCATATCAACCTCAAAACACTCTCCTTTCTCAGAGGACTTTGCTTCAACAGATGTTGAGTGTATCTGAGTCTTCGTGTCCGTTTGGTTGCTTAAACGGGACGAGGCTTCGGGTCTGTCGGCCATTGGGCCACCCATCCCATATTCAAACATCTTTCCTTCGGCTTCTTTTTCAAATGAAGGTATGCCCGTAGTGCTCTTGGAGTCGATCCATGATGGGGCGGAGGGTTCTTTTCCATAAGCAACAGCAGATCCTTTCTGTTCTGACATTATGTCTCTTGTTGACGACTGATGCTCTTGTTTCTGCTCATCTTCCTCACCCTTCTTGATGTCCTTCTCCACCTGATCTAAAGACTCCTGACGATATGAGTCAGAGTCCACTGAGCTTGTTTTACTGTCATAAATGTCACTATAAGAGAATGTTTTTCCATGGACATACGGTGTGTCTTGTCTTATATATACGGCTTTTTCTTTGCCCTCCTTCTCCGGGAAATTATACAAACTGAAATGAACACTTTTTTCAGGCTCTTTCACATTGGTATCTTTTTTCTCTGGGCTGTCACTTTTCAAACCTGCTTCGCTTTGCTCTGTTGAAAAGGGCTTCAACTCTACCCTGTTTAGGAACTCATCATCTTGCTCATAATCATCTTCCTCTTCATCTGAGTACATTATTTGCGGCTTTTGTTTTTCCCCTTGGTTAAAAGACACCTTTGTCGTGTCTGATCCCTTTAATTCTGTTTCTTTTTGGGCGGGCTTTGACTCAAAGGCGTAATCATCATCCAAAAAGCACCCTTCCTTTGCCTCCATTAGCTTGACCTTAACAGTAGGCTGAAGATCTTTTTTGGCATAACGCTCGTCTTCCTCCTCGCTGTCTTCGGGAGATCCTTCCGACTCTTCAAACGGCGTCTTGTCACCTGGAAGACCGATAACGGAGGTGTTGTCTGAAATGGTGACTGATTTATCTGTTTTCTGGGAGAAAGCTTTAACATCGGTCACAGCTTCAGCCTCCTCTTCTGTCTTGAAGGGTTTCTCTTCCGTTGGGGAATAGCCACCACTGGTGCGAACGGAATGCGTGGGTGAGGTCAGTTTCATAGTGCTGTCATCTGGACTTAGACATCGTTCTTCGCTGTCCTGCCTAGAGTGGGACTCTAACCCAGGGGAGAAAGATGGAGGAGGTGAAACGGGTTTCGTCATGAATCCCTTTCCACCAAAGAGATCTTCATCGTCTTTGATGGCCTGGGTGGGAGAGTACTGACTGGTACTGAAGGGAGGAGGAGAGAAAATGGCAGAGGCATGTTTCTCCTTCTCCTGAAGCATTATGGAGGTTGCCTGTTCATAACCTTCTTGGAGTTTGCCCAGAGGAATGTCAACATTTGGAGTCTGATCCTCATCGTCATCTTCTTCTTCGTCTTCTTCTTCATGGACTGATTTGATCTTTGAATCAGCCTCCATCTCAGGAATACTGGGTTGGTACTCATCAGAAGATGGAGACTTGAAGCATTTGTCGTCCTCCAGAGAGGAAGTGGGTGAGATGGTTCCTGCTGAGTGAAGGTAGTCCTTTCCGTGGATGGTCTCAGCACGTAAGGGGATACTGTGGATGGGGTCAATCATGAGGGCGTTCCGCCCACCTTCCTCTGTCTGAGGTGCTGTTACAGAAGCTACTGACTGGTCCTCAGCTACAGATGTGGCAAAAGATGAGAGTTTGTCATATTCTGTGATGGATGTTGCCGAGGAGATGTGCTCCTCCTCTGCGAGAGGAGCAGTAATGATAGCAGGGTAAGGTGCAAGCTCAGGTTCATGACCTCCCAAGAAGGCTTTGGGCTTGACGTCTGTAGCAGACATGGCAGAGCTCTTCATCTCTTTTATACCATGCATGGCGTCAAAGGTTCCAGGTACGTCAGGGACAGAGATGTCATTGGAGGCCACGTCGTAGCGTAGCTGTGGGATCCTTTCTTCTGTTTCCTCGTGGATCTCCTCATCAGAGATGGTCTGTTCCGTCTCGGAGTAACCAGGAATGGTCTCATCTTGGATGAAAGAAAATTGCTCTGAGGCAGTAGCTGCAACGGGTCCAGACAGCGCTGAGGTTGAGGAAGGTTTTTGTTCACCGGGTTTGGTGTCCCACTGTCTTTCCTGTTTCACTTCCTCCATTTTATACTTCAGGACCTCATCGTCTTCTGTTCCTTCAAATTCAGCTTTTTCAATGACATCGCCCTCCTCCTCCGAGCTGTCACTCTTCTTTGATCTGTCTTTTTTGTCATCTTTAATGGCGTATTTGTCATATTTTTCCATTTTCTCCTCTTCATACTTCCTGTCAAAACCATCACTTCCTTCCTTTGTTACAGTGGCTAGGCCCTGTTCCGATGTACCCTTGTCTTTGCCGTCCCATGTAACCGGGGACTTGGGTGAAGCAGATTTTGTCTCAGTGGCTGTGGGTTTGACTTTCTCTTCAGGGAAAACTAAGGAAGACATTTTAGTATCTGTGTACAAAGAATGCCCAGACATCACGTCATTCTGGATCGGTACACTCTTGACTTTGGACATCTCCTCTTGCTTGAGAACCTCAAAGTCCTCGGTGAGGTCCTCTGGAGAGGAAACAATGGACCTGTCAGCCAAAGCTGCTGCCGCAACCTCTTCAGGAATGTTCTTTGGGACTGGCGTCTTCTTATTTGCTTCCTCTTTAACGGCTTTATTCTTGTCGGTCTTGGGTTTAGCCTGAGTCTTAGCCTTATGCAGAGTCTTTCTCACTTCAGGGGTGAGAGGCTTCAGGTCTGGTTTGGTCATTTTTCTCAGCTCTGGTTTACCTGAGTCCTTCTTTTTCTCCTCCTTGACTTTTTTCTCTTCCTTTCTTATGTTCTCATCCTTTTTTACCTCACGTTTCTCTTTCTTGAGTTCCTTTTTTTCTTTGTCTTTCTTTTCATCCATCTTGGAAACTTTCTCCTGCTTGGAAGTTTTTTCCTTGGTTATTTTCTTTTTTTCTGACTTTTTTTCTGACTTTTTCTCTGACGGAGGGGCCACTTCACTGTTTTTCTGTTGTTTGGTTGCTTTTAGACTTTCACTTTTGGGTTTCTTCTCTTCTTTCTTTTCTACTTTATTCTCTTTAGCGGTGTCACTCTTGGTTTCTTCCTCCTGTCCACTGCTTTCTTTCTTTGTTGACTTAGAATGTGGTTTTGGTGAAGATTTGAGGCTCTCTTTGCTGTCAGTTCTCGATCTCATTTTTGTCTGCTTGATGATGGGTGGAGGTGCACCGGCTGATATGTCTTTGTGGGTTGCCACTGGGTATCTCAGAAAGTCCAGGTGTTTCATCTTCTCAAGGCCTTCAAAGATTTTATTCTGAGGTGCATTTCCAGGGAAGAGGACCCTCACTATCTTTTCTGTTGGACGGTGGGGTATCCAAACAATGAGGGCGGCAACTGACGTCAAATAAGGGACAGATATTTCTCCTTCTTTTCCATTGGACATCATAATCCCCGTCTTGGCTTTGCTGTTTCCAGCCCATTTCTGCATGAGAAACTGCATCTCTTTGCTCTCTTTCACAGGATTTAAGACATACATGTCTAACTTTCCCACACCAAGTTTGTGGAATAGTGTGATTGGTTCAATGGTGTTGCTAACCACCCTGTGAAGAGGCTCTGGTGTGATCCCAAGCTTGTTAAGGTATTGCAATGTAAGAGAAGCTTCCTCAATGCTTCTCTTCACTTTCAGTGTGGACTCCGGCATCCGAAGTTTTTCTGGGACATTAAAAAATACAATCCCGAGCTCAGGGGAGATTAAGTTCTTCATCCAATCGCTGTTGCTGCTGGAGCCGGATCCTTGGTTATGCTCCTCCTCTTGTTCAGCGATTTTTCTTTGGAACAAGCCATTGATACCAGGGAGGTTGTCTGCACCAATGTGAGTGAGCAGAACAGAGTCAATCCTGTCCAAATGGCGGACCAGCTTCCAGAAGCAAGACTTCCGTTCGGATCCCCCATCTACCAGGATGTTGAACCCATTGACGGCAAACAGAGCAGAGTCACCCCTGCCTCCGGGGAAGATGTAGCAACATGGTTTGGATAGCTTTAGAAAACCTCCAGAGGTCGGGGGCTCTAGAAGGTCGAAGGACGACGGCACATCCACTGTCTCTGAGACATATTCAGTGAATTCTGTCACTCCGTCCATGTTGGGGAGGTGGGGTTCAGGGTTTAGACGGTATTCCAGAAGGTTTTGTAGGAACTGCTGCTCCTGGCTTTGGCCAAGGGAGCTCCAGCCCCCGTCTCCCTGACAGCAAACGGTAAGCTTTGAGAGTTGCTCTGATGAGGCCTTGGACAGGAGTTCAATCACCTGGAAACAGTTTTATGAAAGACAAACTAAAAGAACTGTGCCAGTATGTGTGTTTGATCATTTCAAGGTGGTTTCTACAAATACAAAGCAAAGACATTTGTGAGTAGATGACAGGCGGCTTACCTCAGGGCTGGAGATGATGTCAGAGAAGTGTTGCCAGGTGAAGGTTCCACCTTGTAGTAAGATATCGCCTCCGTGTTCAGAGCTCTGGCCGCTCAGTACCAGCAACTTATTCCCAGAAAAATCTGTGATCAGAGAGCGAATCTGGAAAGAGTACAGAACAATTACTATGAGGATTTATGACATTAAGTTCTTGCAAATTTCTTGCCAAATTTTCGTGATTCACCATACCACCAATTCATTAGAACAACAAAATTAAAGTATTTTGTACTGGAGAGATGAACAAGTCTGGAGTGACATCAACTCCACGTGATCCCTTATATATTATAAAAACAGTAAGATGAAAGATTGATTTTGGTTTAGCGCTGTACAATTTGACCCTGACCAAAGTGTACCAGAAGCGGGCGATTTCTACAACCCCGAACCCGAGGGCCTGCCCAAGCATTCGACCCTTAAAGTGTCATTAAGCATTTCCAAACTCGTCATCACCCTGCAGTGTTTGATACGTCATCCTGGGTCTCACCTCTGAGACGGCGCTCTCCTCCGATGGGTTCACCAACACCGCCGTCTGGAGGACGTCGCTCTGATAGCGGAGAATCCTCTGACCTGCAGGAAACCGCAAGATAGAGATAAGAAGGAAATGTGTGACGGATTCCAGGACAGATAGAGAAGGATAGACATCGCCGAATGATGGTACAAGAAATGCTCGTTGATTTTATTACAGACTCACGTAATATATAAAGGTAGACCTTGAAATATGTCGTTAATTGATTCCAGGAGACGTCGAAAAACGACGTAAGTTGAATTAAACTGAAGATAATCATTGCTAGTTTTGTACTGAATTTTACTTATGAATGCATTTTTAATAATATTTGGTTAATAGAAATCTATTTTAAGCTTACAAACAATTCAATTTTATCTTTTAATATTTTATCTTTTAATACGTTGCCGTCTCGTCGTCAGCCACTTCTTCCTCGTTGCGGGTCACGGGGGTTGCTGCAGGCTAAAAATAATGATATTATATGTTTTTATCCTTATTTATTGTACACTAACATGATATTATGTGCTTTTCACGGTATACTAGTGATTTTCCGATTCGAATATTTTGGCGGACAGACGTAAAGTGGAGTAAAATGAGATAAACTTGAATTTTGTTTTTCCGTGTATTTTTTGGGGGGGAGAATCAATGTATAATTGAGAACGACGTAACTCAAAACGACGTAATCCGAGGTTTACATGTATATGCGCACAGTATATGTATGTATAATGAAAACTGGAGGCATGCATGACTGCAACATCCATCCATCGATGGTCGTCCATCACACAGATGCATAAACATCCTCATCCTTTTGCAGACTTGCCATCTTCTTCATCCACCGATCCTAAGCTAAAAACCCACTGGGGAGTGTAATCCTTGGAAATACTCTTCCTCATGCACACAATCACAACAATAGTACAAAAAAGAATAATCCTTCTGCCACAATCCTCATTGGCTGTTGCTATGGTGAGGCTTTCCTGGCTGTTGCTGCTAGCTGAGTTACACTGACCCAGTCTTGGATGAGGGAGACGCATTGCAGCATTTCTGTCGGAGGGAGGGCGGGGGTAGGGGGGCGCATGTGCTTGAGCGTATGCACACAGCATCGCCAAGCACTGGAGGTGAAGACGAGCGCTGAAGCAGCAGCATTAGCGGGACGCAGGCGCTTCATCAGAGGGTCTATTTTTAGCACGAAAGATGTCGATGCTTCAAAAACAGTCACAGAATCACGGGCAAGGTGAAGAGCAAAAGGTCGGAGGTCGTTAAGAAACACAGAGACGGCGTTTGTTCGCTTGTTTTATCAGCGATTTATGAGGCGGTTTATGTAAATGAATGGATGTCATCAAACCAGCAGCATGTTTATGGAGTAAACAGCCAGTAAACAACCAGTAAACAACCAATGGCTCAGCTGGGAGACGGATTAGCTTCACATTCTGCTCAGAAATATGTTCACAGTCTGATGTTTGACAAACAAATGGACAACAAATGGCGTCACATCTAAAAGCAGTGTGAAGATAAGATGAGATATTCCTTTATAAGTCCCACTAATAAAGGAAATTTCCATCATTTTACATCTAAGTGAAAAAACAATAAGACATTTTATTGTGACGAGTTTTGTTAATGAAGCCTGGAAAACCTGCAGGATATATTCACAAAACCAGGAGGAAGTCACTTCATTCCGGGGGTTTTTTGGGTTGTTTTTTTTTTTTTGCATTGACTTGACACAAACCTGAATTTTTCAGGGTGTTTAAATTCCGATTTGAGTCGCCTTCTAAAACGGATGGATTTGCAAGTTCCTGGCCAAAGCGACATGGATGAGAAAAGAAAAGACTGGAATCATGCAGCAAAATGACACAAACCAGAGAAGAGAAACGTCTCATCTTTTCTCAGCTCGTGAACAGATGATGAATTCAACTTGTCTCACAGATGAAACTTTTTTTTTTACGTCGGTGTTGTAGATGATTGAAAAACACATTAATGTTGGCTTCAGTACTGAATGCTTCAGTTATTGAAGCTGGGGTTATTGGATAAACTGAAGATGTGCAAAATGCTTCAAAACAAAATTACTGTAGATGCAAAAATTTGGGCACCTTTGTCATTTTGTTGATTTGAATACCTGTAATTTTGTAATTTATTCCCATTATTCCCAGTATTTTTAATTGTCAAATGCCAAAATATTTCTATCCCAATTCCTCAACAATTTATCTCAACTCAATCATTTGTCATATTACCACCCTGAAGAAAAAATCCAGACTATAATGGCAAATTTTTAAACTAATATCACTAATATATTACATTCGCTCTTTATTAAGCATTTCCTTCATTATTCATCACATCCACACATCTCACTGGTATAAAAACATTTGGGCACTTCTGACAATTTACATTATTTACATTTATTAATCATTGGGTGTTTGGATCAACAGTTTATCAAAAAACTGATAGACACAGTAATATTTCAGAATTAAAACTGGGTTTATTGGACTAACAAAAGAGTTACAAAATGCATGGAATCAATCAGATATAAATATTTCTCATTTTGTTGATTTGAATACCTTCAAATTCTTAGTTCTGGTTAACTGGACACAACTCTGACTTGTTCAGCTCATCAAGCTTGAACCTGACAGACAAGTTCATCCAATCCTGACCAAAGGTGTTTAAGGTGCTGATTGGCTGTTGCTCCTCTTTGCCTCTCATGTGAAGAGTGTCAACATGGGAGCCTCAAAACAACTCTCAAATGATCTGAAAGAAAAGATTGTTCAACAACAGGGTTTAGGAGGAAGATACAAAAAGCTCTCAGAGGTTTCAGCTGTCAGGTTCCACGGTGAGGAACATAGTGAGGAACTGGAGGAACACAAACACATGTCTGGTTAAGGCCAGAAGTGGAAGGCCAAGAAAAGTATCAGAGAGGCAAAGGTGAAGGATAGAACGGTCAAAGACGCCCCAAAGGTGAGTTGTTGGGTCAGAACAAGGGGCGACAGAGAAACAAGACAAACTAAAATTTGGTGGTGTTCCCATCATGCAGTGGGGCTGTGTGGCCAGTGCAGCTACTGGGAATGCTGGTCATGTTGAGGGTCTTATTGGGTTCCAGTCAGAATCAGAAGATTCTTGAACAATGTTCACCAGTCAGCCTCAAAGTTGAAGTTAGTTCACCCAGACAAGAACCCAAAACACTGATCAGAGTCTACTGAAGCGTTCATGTAGGGGAACAAGTAGAACGTTCTGGAACGGCCATCCCAGTTCACACCTGAATATTATTGAAAATCTGGTGATTTAAAGCTGGAAACCATCAAATCAACTGAACTGGAGATGTTTTGTAAAGAAGAACGATCAAAAACACCTTCAATCAGAATCCAGACCCTCTTTAGAAGCTACAGGAAGAGTTTACTGTTACTTCTGGTAAAAGAAGGGTCGAATATTCATGGGATTTTTTTTTTTCCCCTGTTCGGGTGGCCAAATTTTTGCACCTGTCTAATTTTGTTTTGATGCAGTTTTCACAGCAACAGCGAACACTCTCCATGTGTGAGCGGCCAATCAGAAGCATCGCTCCTCCAAGTCGTTAACACGTCCAGAGACAATCTGCTGGAACGCCGTTTGTGTGCCGACACATCGTTCAGACGGTCATCGTGGATAAATCTCAACACGTGTAGCGTTCCTCTCTTTGGGACGAGCACCACCAACCAAACAGGGAGCAGGGAGGGTGGGCAGAAAGTGAAGACACCTCCCTCCCACCCAAAAACGTGCGATATCGGTGAATGTGGGCGAGAATTTCTTGGCCTTTTTTTACGAGACCCTGGAAAGTCAACCCTGTTACTTCCTCTTTGGAGACATGAAGAGTCTCAACAAGTCAGAGCTGAAAATACTCCCTGGGTTGCCATGCCAACGCCTTTCATTACAATCAGGTTGTATTTCGAGCTTCTGATGGGGTGCCAACGACACGTTTTCTGCCCACTCTGGTGTTTTTACGCGTGAACAATGTCCCATATATGTCACTCTGAGTCACTCCAGACGACACCAGCCTCCTCCCTCGTGTGAACCCCGGTTAAAAATACAGCCGGGAAGCGCCGACGCCGCTCAGGAGGCACACATGGAATCCATCTCGACAGATACGAGATATCCCAAAAGGGTAGCGAACCCACTCGGTTCATCTCGATGTGATTTCAAAAAGAACCAACTCCAGCAGCAAATCCAACCGAGACATTGAGGAAGATTTTTGGCCTCAGGAGATCTGAGGAACCAAATAATCTGGTGTTTATTCCATCGACACGTCGCTGCTGAAGCTTTCGTTCAACCTTGACCAGCTTTGTTCATTCATTTCGTCTACATCAGCAGTCTCCCTCTAAAAGCGATCAATAAAAGCGATGAGATTTCTTTGTTTCTGGAACAAACTGACACTGGTTGGTGGGAAACGTTTTAGTGTTCAGTCAGACTGTAGAAAAGTCTTTCCTCAACGTTTCCTGCCACCTTTCCAGACCAAACCGACACTTTCCTGCTCTGCATCAGTCGTCAAACCGCGCAAACTTGAAAGTCACGCCTAAAACAAGGAAAAAATCTGCTGCTGGCAGAGAAACATGAAGGTTTGGCTCCAAGGTACCCAATAGTTTCACCTCCATCTGGATCCAGAACAGTTCTGAGTCTTCTCCCAGGTCCAGGTTTTACATTTAAACCCCTGTTCTATATCTTCTTCTTTTCCTTTCAGCTTTTCCCTTCAGGGGTCTCCACAGCGAATCAATTGCCTCCATCTAACCCTGTCTTCTGCATCCTCTTCTCTCACACCAACTACCTTCATGTCCTCTTTCACTACATCCATAAACCTCCTCTTTGGTCTTCCTCAAGGCCTCCTGCCTGGCAGTTCAAAACTCAGCATCTTTCTACCAATATATTCCCAATTATTACTGGAGATTTTGCATCTTTGTAAAGAAAAGATTATGAAATGTTGGGGTTATGGATTAAATCCCTCAATTCCATTGGATCGGCTTCAATCGTCTGCTTTTGGCTTGTTCTTCTGAATTTCTGATTCCGATGGAGCCAGATTGCTGCCAGTCAATGGGAAACATGGACGCTTTAGAGATTTCTAAATCAATGGTTCCCAATCCCCGGTCTGTGGACCATTACCGGTCCGTGGGTCAGTCGGTAGCGGGTCACACAGGAAGAATCCAGAACTTCCATTATTTCAGTTTTTCTGTCTGATCTGATTCTGATTGATGTTTTGTTTTACAGGAGTGGATTCTCTCCTCCACGTCTGTCTATGTGTCACTCTTGACTCTTATGGAGATGCTTGCCTCTGTCACATGACTACCTTCTTAAAGGGGGCGCTCCGGCCGCTAACACCGAATACATCACCGCTAAACTGACACTCCAAAACCAGCAGAACCAACAAGAAACAAATTTTCGGAGAGTTTCTTTACACAGAGTAAAAGAACCAACGAGGAGACGGAAGAACCGATGACTTCTTAGAAAAATGGTGCAAAACACCAATTTTTCTGCTGATCATACAGGTTTATTTTGTTGTCCACTAAAATATAACACATAAATGAGCCCGGTTCCCTGAATGCACCACCGTACCTGCAGGAAGTGAGGCATTAAAGTGAATCGCGGCTCCAAACGGCAGGAAATGATGTCGTAAAAGGAAACGCAACGGCGTGAAAATCCACAGGTGCATCAGACGACGCAGCGTTCAGGTGAACCCCGAGGGGAATAATCTAATCTAATCTAATCTAATCTAAGGCTGGATTAGGTGATGTGGCGCCGCTGAGGAGGAGAGGCGTCGCCACTCGACTCCATCCGGATCGGATCTCCGCCGATCGTTTCCACCACACCAGAGGAGAAACGCATCTCCACGCTCCACCCAGCATGATCCTGCTGAGGTCAGCACTCAGCCTCACCCACCCTGATGCATTCTGGGAGTTCACACTAAGGATTCACGGGTGGGTTTATCTGCAATCCTCACCTCAAATCAGCATTTAAATCAACTTGCAGTCGGCAAAGAAATCAACTGGAAAATTAAAATATAACAAAAAATATTATTTCTTGCACCGATTACATGACAGAGATCGTGAGATGATTCGTTGTTGTTTTGCTGTTTTTTTTTTCCCCGTGATCAGAAGCTAAACTTTTTTAGGAATAAATGATTAATTGAGAAAATCATCTGCAGATTAATCAATACTGGATGTCATTGAAAGTCTTTTAATTAATTATTAATTTTAATTATTTTAATTAGGAAAAGTTTTGCTGATCAGCTAATGGATCGGTTGTTTCAGCTCTACTGAAGAATACGCTTGGATTTCTGGGAAATTATGTAATTATTCTTTAAATTTTATTCTATATAATTTTACCTAAAACTTAATCAATCTGAGCAATAATGAATCAATACTAACAAATCAACAGGAGAAAATGTTTTCGATTTAAAAGAGAAAAAAAATGTTCATTGATTGACGAATTGTCCCTTCTAGTGATCCTGCATCAGCAGCCGAAGAAGAAGAAGAAGAATCGTGTAAATAAACTCGGGGTGACGTCCTCCATATTTGTGGACGCTCTCTGCTGTCAGCTCTATTTTTAGACGTTCAGGTCTGATTGGTTGCATAAGCCTGAGTTTATTCCAGAAAAGAGGGGAAACGTCCACAGGATGGACCGATCCAGACCAGAACAAACGCTGACAGATGTCGACGGGTCTCAGCTGCTGCCTTCAGGTCACTTTTTAAAAAAAAAAAAAATCAGGTGACCTAAATTCACTGAGCTGAACGTGGCGTGGAGATAAATGAGCAACAACTGTTGGTGGAGGTGTGAACGTGAGTCAGACTGGATCTGATGCCCCCCACACAGCCAAACTGTCACCAGGGGACCAGACCAAAGGCCCGAGTGTGCAAAGGTCGCGACCCATCCCGAGGAGGTTTTCAAAAGAAAAGCATCAAATCTCTAAAATCGTTAGAGATACTACATCAATAACATTAATAAAATGTTTGGAATCTGTCCCAGAATGCTCATCTTAGCAGCTCCACTTTATTATTAACAATTAAATCAAGCTTTATTTAATTCATTTCTTCTAATCCAAACCTTAAAACATCTTGTATGATGGAAAATTACAAACAGGATGCTTTCATAAACGTTTAAATATATATAAATATCTACATTAAATGGAATGTTTGACATTTTTTGCTGTAAAACTGAATATTTATGTAAATTATTTTGACTTTACAATAAAATAAAAAAAACGACTTTGCGTTTTATTGTTTATACTATTAAAGCTTTTAAACGCATAAAATTAGGAAATGACTTCCAGAAATTTTATTTTAAAATTTCAATCAGTCAGAAACAAGTATTTGAAGTATATTTAAAGATAAAAAAATATTTAAAGAGAAAAATGAAGAATAATTTCCTCTGACGCGTCAGTATTTCCATCCAGGCTGGCCATAGTGTACCCCCCATGCATCCTGCGTGTGTACATGCTACTATGCTGAAGGATGGCAGCGACATGGATGTAAATATCTCTACTCACAGCCGCTCCGTCTCAGATTCCTCCGCTGATAATCTGCATGCAGGCTGCTGCTCCGGATTAACGCTGCGGTTATGAAACACGCATCCAGATCCGATCCGGTTCGGAATCGGTTCCGTTTCGGTTCGGTCCGCGGATCCTCTCCTATCTGATCCGGGAGGTGCGCATCCGATCAGCCTCCGTCCTTCAGCGGATGCTGGAGCGGAGGGAGGTGGGGGGGGTGTGATGCTGCTGCCGCTCGGGTGAGGATGAGGATGAAGGCTGGCCGGCCTGGAGCCGCTCACACCTACACTCCCGTGATGCGTTCAGGGACTCCTCGTACATTCCAGTGACAGACTGTTTTTGAGGTTTTTCCAGATGCAAGCACCAAGAACTGAAGTGATTTTTGGTGTTTATGAAGTTTTTCTGTTTTTATATCATCATTTCTTTCATAATTAAAAAACTTTTGATTCATTTTTGGATTTTTTTTTTTTTTTTTTTTTTTTTTTTGAGTGTATCTGGTTCTAAAAGTTAAACATGACCCCTCAGGAGCCACAGTTAATGTTAATATTCTCCCAAGCAGCAGCTGCTGTGACTCAAACTAAAATAGACTTGTGTAAACTCTGAATCATTAGACAAACACAGACGGATGTCATGACTTCACGTCCCAGAAGAAGTCTAGACGTGTGTGACTCTGTTCTTTAAATAACATCTGATTTCTGGCTGTTTGATGCAGAAATAGACTGAAAAGTAATTTTGTCCCATTGAGGCTCCTGTAGCTCGCCGCAGTCATGATTGAGCATCTTTTCGATGATCCTTCTATTCTAGCGTCGGTTTTGTTGAATATATAAAAACAAAAACCCCATTTTCTGGCTGAGGGATTGTTTCCAGCTTCTGATTGGTTAGATGTTGGCTGAGAACGATGTCGGTGTGTCGCTTCCTTCCCGTCTCAGATGGCCGGCGGCCTCCTCTGAATGTCAGGCAGCTGCGAGCCGCGTGGCTCCGATGGCCGTCCGGCCGCGCCCTTCATGCCAGACATGCCTTTTGTCTTCCCCTTCAATCCCAGCAATTCCATCAGCCGTCCTCTCCTCCCTCCTCGTCTTCCCACAAACGGAAGGACGCCGGTCAAGGTCACACAGTCTCCAGGATTGGCAGACTCATGTTTTCCTGAGACATTTGACCACAAATATTGAAGCACCATGTGTTCCATGTTTTATGGTAAAGACATCAACGCCCCGGTCCAACAACCACACCAGCAGATGATCAAGTCCTCCATCAGTCTGGTCCTAAATGAAATATCTCAAGCAAAAATGTGGACTTGATTGCCAAACCATTTTTAATGCATTCATTGTCCCCAGACGATGACTTTTGGGGTTGTTGGGGGTTTTTTTTTGCAAGATCACGAGGTTCAGGGTGATTTTTAAAGAAATATCTGCAGCTAATTGGGTAATAATGCTAGTTAGCAACTGTTAGCATCCTGGACACATGTAGGCTGAGAGCAGATCGTTCCGATTGAAAAGCGACGATAAAACCAGAACGTAGGGGGCGCTCACGAGTCGTTTCACCTCTATGCCGATGACAGTTAACAATTCATTCATCTTATTTGCCACTTTCGAGAGGCAGGGGACACTCTGAGCACAACGCCACTGCACCGCAGAGCCACGTGAAAGACGAACAACCACTCACGCATTGGAACAATCAATTTTCCTGAAGTGGATGTTTTTTATGATGGGGGAGGAAGTTGGAGAACCTGGAGGGAACCCAAGCAAACAAGGGAAGAACATTCAAACATCATACAGAAAGGACTGGAACCCACAACCTCCTAGCTGTGAGGTGACAGCGATACCCACTGCCGCCCTAATTCAACAAATTTAAGGAGTAAAAACAAAAATTCCAACCATACCAGGCCCCAAAAATGATCCCAAATCCTTTTTTTAGAGGAGGAGCGTTGGATTATTTGGGCCAAATTGTCTTTTTTGGAAACATTTTATCTCCTCAAGCTGTTTGCTCTAGCTTGTCTGTCCCGTGTGTGTGTGTGTGTGTGTGTGTGTGTGTGTGTGTGTGTGTGTGTCAGTGTGTGTGATCAGGTCCACATGAAGGACACTGCTGACCCAATATTCAGTCGTCGCTGCACATAATCCGAGGGATCAATAAACTGTGGTGAATTATTAATCAGCCGTCGTCGCCCTGAACCACACCCAGAACGGACGCTGGATTCGAGGCGTGTCGTTCAGATCTCTGGTTCCAAAGTGGACGAGATCCGTGATTGGACGACGTCCCCGCCGGTCAAACTCTGAATCATGTTGATCGATCTCCCGATCACACCTGCGGTATGTAGGTTATTGGCTCTTGTGTGATTGAGGCCCGAGATGGAAATCAATGACAACCGTCCTATCACCCCACCCTGAGGTGAGACATGACATGAACCACACTGAAGCTCCGCCCCTTTTGTGGAGATCGCACGTCCCTTTGTTTTTCCCCCTTTTGTCTCTCGGGCGTGGTTTCGTCTGTACGTGAGGAGAATGTGTGTGTGAACGTGTGTGTCCGGTGCGTTCAGAGTCTGGGAAATTACTGCTCTGCTTCCTGACAGTGTTTGTGTCGCAGACATCAATCATCCGAGCCTCAACGCGTCGAACCTGAACGCCTCACACGTACGATTTTATAAATATTTAACCTTTATAACATAGAATAATCAATAAATCCTGCATGTTATTCTTATTTAGTCACTTATTAAAATTGTGTTCAAACCATGACACGTCCTGCTGCACGCACACACACACACACACACACACACACACACACACACACACACACACACACACACACACACACACACACACACACACACACACACACACACACACACACACACACACACACACACACACACTGCAGGTGGAATTCGTTCTGGGTGATTGAACCTGAACACCTCCTGTCTCTACTCAGATAAATGAGGGTTGCGCTCCAATGACTTCCCATAATGCAGCAGTCTGGTTTCATGCTACACCTGAGGGTCACATCCCATTTAGTTGAGCTCTAACAGGAAGTTAGCCTTTAGCATTTAGCTCTGCACCTCAACTTTTCTCGCCATGTTAGCGAAAACCTCAAGCGTTCATCTCCAGATTGACGACCTCTGACCTGCAGTGACTGATTTAACTCATTTGCATAAAACGCTGAATAAACGGGCGGGGCTAGGTAACCCAGATAGACAGGTCTATGACTCCCACTGTCATTCCAGCTGTATTAGCACTCATTAAAACTTAAAACGACAACCCAAACTGATCTTTTTCCGATTCGAGCACAACAATAAACAGTAAAACTGAATTATTGCCCAATATTGATCACATTTCCCCCCGAGGGATTTCTGATCAGGACAGGTATTGCTCTTTTAAACCTTTATTAATTGCTCCACGTGGGCGACAGCTGCAGACATGGAGGCTATTCCTGCCACCCTCCTCCTCTCCCTCCTCTTCCTCTCCTGGGGTGAAATGTGAGACTTCCTGTTGCCAGACTGTCTCTGCTCCCCATCCGTCAATAAAGACATCGTCTGCTGTCGGAGACGAGATGCTGAGGGACCGACGAGCTAATGGACGGCGCGTGATGGATGCTCTGATTACCTGTGTGTCGTTCCGTATCCGTTTCATCGTGACGTAACGACTTCAGAGACGCGTCAACGACGCCTCTGGGAAGCCGCCAGCGTCTTCAGGGACTTAAAAAGACTTTTTAACCTCTAATAAATATATTCAGCCTCATCAGGAAGGCAGACAGCCGACATCACAAACACAATCTAAAATGGATGGATTGACGCCTAACATACAGAGATCAGAGTCGTTATACAGGAAGTCCTCAAGATACAAACATTCGTTGATACAAACAACCTCATGCCGTTATGTCCGACTACTGTAGGTCCTCTTTCTGCCACAACCCCTGCCAAGCAGCGTAACATTAACACCCCATAGATTCACATTTTATCTGTCATGTTAACATGACTCGGCAGATCTCAGACTCAGTGAACAGTTTGCTCTGATGTCACTTCCTTTGGTAGGTTGGTCTTTCCTGTTGGCGTCATCTGCAGCGTTTTCTTTCTTTTCTCCACATCTCTGTGAACTTCTGAGCGGGAAAAGAACCCACAATGCATTTCTGTTCATGGAGACGTTCACCAACATGGACACCGACGACAATTCAGGTCAGATTAAAGTTAGAGCAGCAATGTAGACGACAGACTACCTGTCAGAAAACTCTGTCACCACCTGCTGTTAGTTCATATTTACTCATTATTGACAGGGTCGTCCTCCTGTAGGAACTAAATGATGTAGGAACCAATGTTGTCCTCCTGTAGGAACTAAATGATGTAGGAACCAATGTTGTCCTCCTGTAGGAACTAAATGATGTAGGAACCAATGTTGTCCTGTAGGAACTAAATGATGTAGGAACCAATGTTGTCGTCCTGTAGGAACTAAATGATGTAGGAACCAATGTTGTCCTGTAGGAACTAAATGATGTAGGAACCAATGTTGTCCTCCTGTAGGAACTAAATGATGTAGGAACCAATGTTGTCCTGTAGGAACTAAATGATGTAGGAACCAATGTTGTCGTCCTGTAGGAACTAAATGATGTAGGAACCAATGTTGTCTGGGTCAGGTTTCTGCCTGGAAGCATTAAACGCTTAACTCTGAATATTTTTCTAGTTGATGTTAACTATTGGTGGATTAACTGATAAATTTAATGAAATCAAACAGTCTTCAAACATAAAGGGGCGTGTCTGACTTAGAGTATTTAGAGTATTAATGACATTACTTTAGTATTCAGAGTAGTAATTACATTTAAATGACCTCAAATGGAGATTACAGATTGGAATTTATTAAATAACAACTTGAGAAGAATTCAACTTAAAAACAATCTCTAGAAACTGTGTTCATAAGTTGAGGACTTCCTGTATATCCTACATCTGTCTCATCACACATCCAGGAAGTAATCTCCATCTGAACTTCCTGCTGTCTGAGGGTTTGTGACTTATGCAGGACACCACCCATTGGGGGGGTTGCTGCCCTTTTGCCTGCCTGACTTCACCCACATCACGGGGTTCAGGTCTGGGGGGGTTGTTAGTGTCTGAGACGGCTTTCTCAGTGGAAATGGTGCTGATGATGATGATGATGATGATGATGATGATGATGATGATGATGATGATGATGATGATGATGATGATGATGATGATGATGAAGAAGAAGCTCTGATCATCGGCCCTGTATCTAAATCCGTCTCTCAGCTGATGAACATCCTATTTTAGGATTTATGGACAAATTTAGACCCAGAACACGGATGGGGGGGGGGGGAATCAGTCACAATAAAAGAGAGGAAGCCGCTCGCTCCTCCGCCTTCCTTTCTCTTTGTGTGAGGCTGTCGGCCATGATGACTGTGCAATCCTCCACATATTAGTATTCAAGACACACCGCG